>ATSW01014175.1:0-11791 GCA_000444245.1 Botryllus schlosseri | reverse complement strand
TTTAAATTTCAATCCTGTTCTAAGAATCGGGACAACAGACTTTCATCTCTATAGTTTTGACAAATTGGTTATTGAGGTCGACCAGCCTATGAAATCTCGCCATTGTTTCTGGCGCGTGTACGATATCATCATAGCAATGTTTGGTTTGTTTCAAATGAGCATATATATTATCTCCATGTCCTCACAATATAATCAAATACCAGCATTATTGCATTTTGGTTTATGATCCCAATTTTATATAGTGCGGCCCGCGAATGGATTCAGATCTTGAATGCGGCCCGCGAGCTCAAAAGTTTGCCCACCCCTGCACTAATATATGAAAAATGCTCAGTGTCGCATGCTCAAGTGTCGCATGCTCAAGTGACGCATGCGCAAGTGACGCATGCGCAAGTGACGCATCCTCAAGTGTCGCATGCTCAAATGTCGCATGCTCAAATGTCGCATGTTCAAATGTTGCATGCTCAAGTGTCGCATGCTCAAATGTCGCATGGGCAAGTGTCGCATGCTCAAATGTCGCATGCGCAAGTGTCGCATGCTCAAGAGACGCATGCTCAAGTGTCGCATGCTCAAGTGTCTGCATATCCACGTGTCGCGTGCTCAAGTGTCTGCATGTAGACGGGTCGCATGCTCAAGTGCCGCATGCGTAGGTGACCCCATGCTCATGTGCACCTTTGCTCTTGTGTCCCCATGCCATGTGTCTCATTTGTCATCATGCTGATATGTAACCATGCTCATATATCACCATGTACAAGTGTCAACATGCTGAAGTGTCCCAATGGTTATGTGTAACCATGCTCACGTGTTACCATGCCCATATGTAACCATGTCGATTAGTCTCAATGCTAATGTGTAACCATGCTCAAGTGTCGCATGCTAATCTGTTTCCATGCCCATGTGTCCCCTTGCTCATGTTTCACCCTGCTGATATGTCCCCATGCGCATGTGTCCCCATGCTCATGTGTCCCTATGCTCATGTGTTGCCATGCTAATGTGTCCTCATGCTATAGCGTCGCATGCTTAACTGTCGTTTTTCATTGTGTCGCATGATCATATGTCGGGCAACCAACAACGCGTTCGCCCGAAGACGTGTAATTATTATTTAGGGGTCCTACCTTTTCCAACACACCACACTTAGCTCTACCGGTAAGGATAAAAAATTGATAGCAATATATATGCAATTCCCGACCATATTGACCGATTCAAACATGAATTATATAAATTTGTCGCGCTTCGCCCGTTTAGGTAAAATACGGTGACTCGCCAAACAGTACATGAAATAGGGTATAGCTGATATGTAGCGACAAAAAGCCCACTGGCTGAGGGGGTCTGGGGTTTGGTTTATCAGCCTATGGGGACCCAAGACCCATTATTAGTCAACTCGCCGGTGATCCCAGTTTGTACACCCGATATTTGGGGGGTAATGATTGGTGTGGAGCTTAAAAGGGACGATGAGTCGAAAAAGGTTGGGAACCACTGGATGGAAGGTTATAACTGTTGATGAGAGAATTCTCCAATACGAAATTCAGACCATACACCGAGCAATAACCATAAAACGGAGGTGAAGGGGAAAAGATTTCAGTTCACTGGAGCGTCGCGCCCCGTTCAGATGCTTTCACGCCGCCCAAGGGGGCACGCCCCCAGTTTGAGAACCACTGGTTTATCCTATGTTGTAATTCACAAAGTTTTCTGTTGCTACTGAAGTATGGGAAACAGTTTAGCGTGACTGAATTATCTATAGTTATAACGCAGCACGCATATAGAACACCGATGTAAATAGGCTAATTATTACATGTGGTGACTGTTTACTAAGGCCTTAACGCTCCTCGTCGTCATCCTGGTTCGTACCGGATTTTCACTGGTGCGACGAATAAATGATTTATTAAATGATTATTTTATGTTGTGATTGTCAGGTTTCCATGAAAATGTAATTGAGATTGTAACTGAGCAAAATTTTGATCAAATTACAATTACAATTACACAAAATAGAAATGCTTCAATTACAATTACATGAAAAAATGTAATTAATTACATTCAGCTCAATTATAAATTACAATTGATCCAACTCTGGTGAGGTGTAATTGGTTAAGCCGCCATCTTCACGATACCAGTGTAAGTGGGTTCGAACCTCAGTTCTTCTAGGCGGCTGACGTTTATCCGGGCTCCTGATTGCGGCTGCAGTGTATAAAAAGCAAGGCGTGAAGGTGAGCCGAGTCAAAAATCGGCGGAAGAAACGAAGGTACGGGCGCATGAAAAAACGAGTGAGACCGATGGTGAAATAGCGTGAGCGTGCAAGTTACCCGAAAGAATACGAAAAGCCATGAACATTACTGATGCTACTGCCATGGCGCACAGTCATGACCTCAATAGGCCTATGTGTGCGAAAAAATTGCGTTGTGGATATCATTATCACAACTCGACGAAGTATCTCTAATTTTTTTCTTTATGAAGGTATTTTATTCAATTACATCGCATCTGGCGCGATACCGACGTGCTTCAAGCATGTGGCTTCGGTTGCTTTATCACTAATCTAAGGTATTAATCATTAATCCAGGGCGTGTGGCTCTTTTATCGCTGGTATTTCGTGGCCTGTAGATCATTCGCTACCTTCCAACTATACCGAAAGCTTGAGAAAGTGACAGCATCGTTCAATCAAAAATGGGGAACATGGAAATGAAGGTAAGAAACTAAGCATAATATGATTTTTGTACTCTTAATCAAAATTGAAAACACTAATTTACCGGTTCTGTCATGATACCGCGTGACTGGGCCGAGGTGATATCTTAACGACTTAATTATATCGGACCAACGAGTTATGGACGTAACGAACACATATGCAAGCCATCCTTTGCTGCGTCTCATGTCCTGGAATTCAAAACGTCCCTCTAAATTTTGTAGAACATAGCCTATAGCTTCTTGGAGGTACAGAACTTAAATATACTATTCAATAGCCTATAGCGTATCATAAAATTGGTTTTATTGCCTCTTTATCAAATTATGGTCGAAATTTACATAAACACAAATTTGCGATATCTGACGGGGCTCACATATGTGCTTTCATCGTCATCTGGTGTGTGGGTGGAAAATTGAAGCATTTACCAGATTTCCACCCGCGTGCATGGTAGAAATGAGGCCGTTGACACTTTCTAGTGTCGAATATAGCTTTTGAACCGACACAAGGGGCAAAAATCGTAATAATCGTCAGATTATATATTTTCATCCGATCAAGACACTCACAATGTATATATGGGAAACAGCATGTGACACAATGCGATGTTATGAACGTATAAGAGGATGCTGAAGCGACCAGTAGGCCTAGATGTCTCTAAATCTGGCTTCCACCTGAGCCTAGTGCCCGATGTAAATCATTCGTTCGATGTTAATCTTCATTCGGCTGTCTTTCCATTCGTTTCTTCGAGTACTTCCTTCATCATGTCATTTTTTCTAAGCTTTTTTTGTCGCGTATGAACGAACATTACACATAGTTGAAGGGCCCAGATAAACCTCTGATGCTTCGGCTACCGGCAAGATTTGAACTCGGGCCGCCTGCGTCGATGGTGAAAGTCACCATACTAAACGCTAACTCAGGGGCGGGCAACTTCTCCAGTCGGCGGGCCGGATATAGGAAAATTGAGTACTTGGCGGGCCTGATTGCTAAACCGATACATTATTCGCCCATTTATCCACATATACAAGGAATAAATCGTATTTAATGAATGTATTTTAACGACATCAATGTCACTTCAAAGCCATTTCTCGCCGATAATGACGAAGACAATGTGGATTTGAGAATAGCATTGACATACAGGCACCGCCATGTCTGCTTCTCTCTGATCAATTACCACACGGGTCAATCCATAATTAGGATTTTAAGGCCGTTCGATAAGCCCGGTACCCCAAATTTACCAAGATATCAATTCATTAGGGTTGAGTAGGTGACGAGATAGCGCCGTTGTTCAACTGTGTGGCCTAATTTATCTCGATATTGAATTCATGCGGCCCGCGTCCTCTGCGAAATTTGAAACGTGGCCCGCGACGCGTTTTGAGTTGGCGACCCCTGCCATAAGCGGCGTCTTGCAAAAGCCTATAGAAGTGTGCCGTGCTACAAGTCGACGGTTACGGAATCAAAAATAAGAACTATCAGCCTGGTGAAATGACCATTGCAGTCGACAGACACCACGATTACCTCGAACGACATTAGGGTATGTAATAACATACAGTCACTAAAATCTGACGTATAGTAAGCAAGTAGTTGGTAATGTCGGCAGACTGTGGCCGCGGGCCACATTATCATGTACGACGGAAAACTGTCCGCGGGCCGGACGAAATCCCTTCGCGGGCCGTATGTTGCCCGCCCCTGCGCTAACTCATCCGCGGGTTCAATTTACGTGTAACACCACGCTTTCATGGGGCTGGAAACGGCAAAAGAAAAATGAACCGATTCCGCCCCTTGGGTATATCTACATACGAATTGGAGTACTTGACTCGTTTTCACCCATTGGAATAGGTGTGAAAGCGATATTTCCTACCACACACTGCAGATTACCTGCATGATTTCGCTATGGTGCAGATCGGCAAATGCACGATTCTCGTTTCACTGTGGACTATACAATGATTATTTCATTGCGTAGTGCTCTGGTTCTAAGTTGCATAATTTCGGCTGAACTCACACCATCATAAAGTTTTACCAAAGCAGGAAGTAAACAGCAATAATCATTTCTATACTTATATTTTGGCAAGAATCGCTCATTACCTAGATTTCAAAGTGAGTGCCAACAAGTGTCTATTGTTCAATATCGGTATTTTTTGGTGCAGCATTTCAAAGCAATGTGATTTTAAAAGCCCGTCCATAATGGTAACTACCCTATCCTGATGTCATATAATTTTGAATCCAAATTTTCACACGTAGGTAGACCGCGGTAAATTTGGTCAGCGAATATTATGATCCGTTAGTAACATCTGCGCGATGATTCATTTGTGTCTGCTCCTGTAGTAATCATGGTACCCGAGCAGCTTGTGCAGTGTACACTCATACTATCTCGTAGCATTGCAAATCCATTAGTGTTGAGAAAAACCACCATCAGTACGAATATATTTGCTTGGGTGTGGGAATAAGTCATTATAGAAATAGAAACTAGACAAGCAAACTAGACGGGAAGGGCATATCTGGAATGTATATATTACAAGTAAGAATATATTAGTAGATCAAACAATTCAATTCCATAGATGTTCATAAAGAGCGACTTTACTCTAAAATATGACGTCTAAAAATATCGACATTGAAGGAATATATGGTAGGTTTACGGTATTTGTGTTTTCGGTGTCCAGTGGATATAATTGCAACACAGATCGTTGTATATAGAGCGAAATCGTTTGAAATTAAAACGAAACTCATGTTAATATTTACCAACGGCGCGATTGTCAACAAAATCTAATGTAGGAACGGAGAAATGCGTTCTGAAGACATCGGTTTTCGGCCGTTGGTGATCATGTCGATCTGTCAACAACCCAAATCAAACAACATATGTGTAGTTGTATTAAGTAGACAGCGTCACGTGAAGTATACGTGGATTTCTGGCTGGCCATACAGTTGATGTATTTTGTGCTTTGCATGGTATGTACACTTTTTACTCACAACTGGGCGATGAAGGTGGACTTAATCATTCACTTAATGTTGACGTGTTGCGCATACATGGTACCGTGAGATGCTTGCATTATAGGAACATGTAATAGTAATATAGGCTATTGCCGGGTTTGTTGGATTGACAGAACATGCACGGGCAAGATTAGGAAATTCCGGCATGCAAATTTTGTTTCGTCAACATACTCAATGCTTTTATCATTTGAAATCGTAGGTAATTATGAAGCTGATACATGTGAAATATTGGTCAAGCATCCCCAATTTAGGTGCATGTAGAATTAGACCTATTCATTACTGAATTATCTGAATGCATTGAAATTTGATTAGAATTGAAAAAGAGTAGCGACTTGCTCATCACAATACAAACGCACTGCAATCACACAGTAAACGAAATATTATCCTAATCTTTCAGCCAACTGTGACTGCGGCTGAAGACTTCAGCCCGGAAGCAGACTGCGAAGCTCTAAGAGAAGCAATGTCGGGTCGCGGTACGGACGAAGACGAATTAATGGCTATTCTTGCCAACAGGTAGAAATTAAGCCAACTCAATCTGCTATCTTCGGAGAATAACTCTTCGCGTCGACAGCGGATGGTGATGATGGTATCTTGCGTTAAGGTCGACTTTGCAGAGGCAGATTTTAAAAGAGAAATACGAGTCTGAATACGGCGACGAGTTGATGAGGGATCTAAAAAGAGAACTTCGTGGAGAATTAGAAGATTGCATCATGGCCGTGATGGATGTGAGGCATTTTACTTTTGCGCCTTTATCGCGCTGGGTGTGTAGTAAATACGATGCCACTCTTACCATTCTTAGCCTCCAGTCGTCTACGAAGCAAAGCAGCTCCGCAGAGCTATGAGAGGACCGGGGACCGACGACGAGATTTTGATCGAAATTTTGTGCACGAAGTCAAACGAGAGAATCGAGCTGATCAAGGTTTGCACCATGCTTACGGCCTCGCCACTGGTCTCTCCACGCGTATTTCTCATTCCTATCACGATAGAAGCACCGACACCATACATTTACATACTCGGGCAGAGCTTTTCATATGCTGTCTTCGATGAGCTAACAGCGAATGTGCTTATATGTCTTGTAATGCTGCTACAAAATCGTATGAATATAGGCATTAGTATCAATGCGGTCAAATGACTGTACAGTTGAACATGTCATCTATATATCTGGGTGATGTTCTTTGAGAACACATATAAAACCACTATAACGCAATGCAGGGCTTTTTGGATAGGATATTGCAATGTGATAGGAGCCCACTACGTCAAGATTAATTCATAATATCATACAATTATTACAAAATTCCGTCTTCTGCGGAAAATTTTTAGCCGCCCCTCGCAAATTTTCATCGTGACCGTTCCTCTGGTGGTGGCTTGAAAACGACTGCGTTTGACCTGACATGGTCAAAGTAGTCACCTTCGCTATTTGAGTAGAAGTAGATGAAACACCGAACATTTCTACTGAATTACAAGTAGAAGACAAAACTACTGCTATAGTGGAAGTAGAAAATGATAGTACTGAAACATCTGTTACTCAAGTAAGACGTTTCAAAAGTAGAATCGATCGAGGTTCGCATACGTTTAGAAGTTAATCCGAGATGGGCTGCTTTCGAAATTGCAAGATCTATTTTCGCGACTAACGCAAAATGATTAATGATCGAGATTATTTTCAATGCCGTAATTACACTCCGTGACACAGCTAGGAGCTATATCAAGCGGATCTCTTAAAACGGATGCAAACTTATCCAAAAACTAATTCTTTGAAAATGCACATTGAATTCAGTAAGGATAGTTTTGCCCAAAAAACTGCTCAGGTAGAATTGTAAGTACTATAAAAAACTACTTGAGTAAGTAATGAATGTAGGTAAAACCTCAATGAGTATAGGCATGGTTGGATTTAAAACAAAAGGTGCCTTAAACACTTTTAAACAGTGTTTTAAACAAATTCTCTTTTAAAAAAAGTTGTGTTTTTTCAAACGTTGTCTAATTATGCCATACTTGTGCAAATAGGCTACTTCCGAAAACCATGCAGTATAAGCCTATACGGATGATTTAAATCCAATATAGTCGACGTATACGATGTGGGGTGGCTCGAGTCCTCAAAATCATCGTCGGTTCAACAGTCACAGCATGTAGATATAGGTTATTTATTGGTACGAAATGGATGTTCTGATGATGAAGACCGCCGACCGTAAAAATGATGCATAACGATGTAGTCGTGGTTAAATATATTTTGTTCTATATATGACAGTGGTCGGAAGCCCTTTTCGTCGAAGGAGCCATATTTACCCCATATTCTCAATTGCGAATATCAAAAATTGTGACGTCAAAATCAAGTATTCGTTGCGTAATGGCTAAAAAACATGTTTTAAAGAAGGACCATGTTTAACGTGTTCGTTTAAAATGGATTACAGGCTGCCTACGAGACGGTGTACGAACGCAATTTGATGGAAGATGTGCGTGATGAAACATCGGGCGACTTTAAAACCCTGCTCTCCCTCATCCTTTTGGCGCAGAGAGATGAGTCCTGGGAGGTTGACGGTGACGCCGCCGAAGCAGATGCCCAAGCTATTTTCGATGTGAGAACCATCAGAACTGTATACACATACACGATGAACATCGCGTTTACCGGATCCAATATTCTTGCGTTAAGGCCGGCGAAGACAGATGGCTCGGCACCGACGAAAACGAATTCACGAAAGTGTTGGCGCTCCGTAACTATCTCCAACTCCGATTAATCTTCATGAAATACCGCATGGTATGACACCCTGTGCACTTATGAACGCAATGATCGTAACCTATATGTCACCTATGCGCGCGTACCACAGATCGCAGGCAACACGATCGAGGAAGCGATCGAGTCCGAGACATCGGGGAATCTCCAGAAGGCCTACCTGGCGATATGCTCCATGACGAGGGATCTGCACGATTACTACGCGCAGAAGCTGCACGACGCCATGCGAGGTCTGGGAACTGACGAAGACGCCTTGACCCGATTGATCGTCGTCAGATCAGAGGTTAGCCAAAACAAAATGCAGCTTACGTATGCATGCATTTGCAAGCATGCATGCACTTGGTAAGACTTGTCAAGCGTGGAATCGCTCTTGTTAACAATCACGGGGAATACCACGGACAAAATGGTAACGATAATCACTGGCGCTAAACTCCAGTAGCATACTGTATACAATTCTGCCCGTTTTATGTACAAGTAGTGATTTCACGGCACGCTCAAACTAAAAGTAACATAGTGAGTAAGCAAAATTTAAATCTAATTTATGACGCCATGTCCCAGACTCTCACATGATCGTGGAAAGAATTTTCAAGCGTGGAATTGCTCTTGGTAAGAAATCATAGACGATACCGCATGGCAAGTCAACATCGTTGTTACTGAGTATTCCAAGTAGAAGTATGGGAGCAATGCTGTTAAGTCCAATCGGGTTCATGCACAAGTATTGATTTCAAGACTTCTGGCCAAAACTAAGAGTTCAAGTTGAAACAAAAGGGTGAAATTGTGCTCCGTGGGAATTAAAAAGTAATTTAGGGTGCCGCGTCCCAGAAGCTTAGGCTATTGATGCCAGTCCGCTGCAATTTCCGCCTTTTCTTCACGATGCTGCAAACGTGCTATACCGATACTTGCTTCCTATAGCTGCCAAAATTTAAAAATTTAAGGCGAATAATTTGGCATCAAATCGAATTTGTTCAAATACAATGTAGTCTTTACCAGACTTGGACAACTAGATAATTCTAGTTGTCTAATTTCACTAAATTAGAGCGAAATGCCAGTAATCTAATTCTAATCTAATTTGGAAAAGCTGAAATTTTTCTAGTTGTCCAAGTATATGCTTGGATAACTAGATAATTCTAGTTGTCTAATTTCACTAAATTAGAGCAAAATGCCGGTAATCTAATTCTAATCCAATTTAGAAAAGCTTAAAATTTTCTAGTTGTCCAAGTCTGGTCTTTACCTACATAACCGCAAAACACAGCAGTATTAGTAGCGCAACTATAGAAATAGTGGACTACATCACCTCTGCATGCTAAAGAATACACGGATGGAAATCTCTAGAATAATTTCCCAAAATTTCGTCTTTGACAGTCCCAGTATCGCATATCCTTGTTGAACACCATACCTGAGCAAGGCATTATTTCCTTTCAGTTCGATTTGGGAAATATCAAAGACGTGTACGCCGAGAAGTTTGGGAACGGACTGTGGGCCGACCTGGCGCAGGAATGTTCCGGAGATTATCGCAAAATGCTGCTGTCTCTCATCCGCGAAGATTAATCGCCGTTCCACTGCCGTATACAAGACGATGTCATATATAAGCTTACCAGATCTTTCTGCTGAATATATTTGCAGCTCTTCGCCGAGTGTAGGCGTCATCGGTTGCGGTATTTCATAGCGATTACACGGTTGGAATAAAATATAACGTGTGCTATCTTTAAACCAGAGGTCTCAAACTCAAATGTGCTCGCGGGCCAATTTCTTAGTTTTGATGACGCCGCGGGCCGCACCACCAATAATAGGAATATTCAACGCAGAATTTCCAAGTAGGCCTATTTGACGGGAGTTTGAAGACAGGCATTCCACAAACATCATGAAAATGTATTATTTACGCTTGACACAGAAAAAAAACATATTTTCGAATATTTGAACAAAATTGTTTTTATGCCGGGCATTATTTGTTCAAAAAATGAGTTATAGACATCATGCAAGAGGATGCATCATGACATCGTCAAACGCTTGGGTTATAATATTGCAGCTAGTACTGAAGATTGATCTGATATCAGAGCATTTGAGCGGTGTAGCCTAATCCGGGTTATGATATAGTCGTGATAAGTAAGCTATTGTTACTATGTCATTGCCAAAGTCAAATTAAATAAGAGTCAGATTTCGCCTTCGATTATTATTGGAACATAAAATACACACAATATCACATAATACACATAAAATCGCNCGTAGCGTGNAAATCATTTTCCAGTTGAATAAATTNGTCAAGAAAATATTCCACAGCATNTAGGCCTNATTCCACAATGCATCTCGTACCCCGTGATGTGGTGCTCCGTACTCCGAATGAGTCTACAGACCCTGGTGAAGAACCCTAGGAATACAAATGTCCAATCGCCGAGCGTGCTACTAGCCTACTACCTTACTCGCCACCGATAATAACATGGATAAAGAGAACAGACAACCCCCAGCATGTAACCATGGAAAACTGAATGGGATAGAACGGTAACTGCGTGGCCTGTCAATCAGATACGGTTGAATGACAAGTCATCGCAGCCAGAATGTTTCGGTTGTTTGCCGTGATGCTCCGGCCAACGTAAGCACACATAGCGGGTTAATACATAAACTTGGCAATTTCTAGCTTCCTCATATCTTCTAAGTTTAGAACACCAAATCTTTTGAGAAGCGATTTATCAGTTGCACATAAGTGTTATTATTATCGTAGCTTTTCTAGATTACTTTTCATGTAGATAGACAGTTGCGATTAAGTTAACATCGACTGTAGTGTCTGTAGTGCTGTATTATTAATATTTTANTTTCATCAGGTACACGGCTTACTCATTTATACTGTATNTCTATTGAAATNATGGCCTCGCAAGTTAGTGACGTTGTTNNGAGAATGGTACGATATTCCCCCGGAAATTGTCCATGAACTTCTCTTCAACGACTTTGATNANAGCATGGACACCATATCTGTTCCAAATNTTATTCAGCAACCAGTGGATCTTGANCCATTGCTGCGCTCATTGGAGTTCAAAGACCCACCAGAACTNTCTGAAAAAGGTATTGAACTAGCTACGGGATGGATTATCAGTATGAATTCCACTAGAAATCCAGATGATATTGTGATGAGTTACAGTAAGGTTTGCGGTGATCCAATATTATTTACAAAATCAAACGACAGGCTTTCCTCTGCCAAATTTTTACTCGAGCTCATGGAAAAAATAATTGATAATGGAATGAAGCCACCCCAGCCGGAGTCATTGGTCTCTGCCAGTATTTCTGAAAGGGAGAGCGATATTATAGAATACATGGCGGGTTTTACTTTGAGAAAGGCAATTCGAAAATTCAATGACCAGTTAGACCGATCTTTGCTTGAATATCTTATAAATAACACTGGCAAGCCCTTTGGCAAGTCTGAG
>ATSW01014172.1:0-20104 GCA_000444245.1 Botryllus schlosseri | reverse complement strand
TATAAACATATATTGAGTTTATTTGAGCAACTATAAACCAAAATCAGAATAGTGTTGTTTACGTGTCGTAGGCTATATGAATAAACCCCCCAAATACGAACGTAGGTGTAAGCATGAATAACTACATATATTGGTGTCGGTGAAAGAGAAGTTTTACTACAGAATAGTGTGTATACGATTCATATCAATACAGCCTTGTCATAAGGTTGAGATATATAAGAAGCACTTCGTGCTGCTATATATCCCATGTATTTGGCTGCAGAAAATATAAGTTACTCATTGCACAAATGTAAAATCTCACCGTTCTCATCTAGTATGTCAAGAATGCTCTGGATCATTTCTTCCAAAGACTTGGATTCCTCCTCATCCTCGTCATCATCGGCTTTCCACTTCAGCATCATCTTAAGTGCCTGCCGGAGAAGACTACCACGTTTTTTACGGATAGCCATTCTGTTTGGTCGTCGGCCACGGGAAGGTTGGAATCCTGTATCGGAATCAAAGCGGTGAAGCGATATCTTCTGGGATTATATTCCGAACTCACCACGTCGTCTAAACGGTCGGCGTTGGCTCCCACGACGAGGACCTCTTCTGTCATCATCATCATCATCGCCTCGTCCCCCTATAACACGTTGCACGATCGTAATATATCACCCAGCGAAACGTTGACGTAAATATTACATCCTGGCGCTCTTCTTGACGGTTTGTTATCGTCTTCATCGCTCGTGCCGTTGTGTTTCTTACCCTTTCCTGTCATCCCTCCTCTGCCCCCTTGTCCTCTGCCAGGACGATCTGGTCAATGGATAAAAAAACAATGTAAATATGAGTATCTTATGCAAAAGGACCATTATTCTGGTCATAGGGATATTTTCGCGAAGAAGATAAGAATATGAATATATATATAATAGATTAATAGCAGATCAGCTCCTCATTACCGCCAGATCCTCTCATTGGTCGTTTGTCATCGTCGTCATCGGAGGTGCCATTCGATTTACCACCCTTTCCTTTCATTCCACGTCTACCTCCAGGTCCACCGCCTAGAAAAATGTGAGACTGACGGTTAGCCTACACATACGATCAGGGTCGGATTGATTGCAGAGACGCGTCGGCGATATTTAATTTGAATATCTCGAAGTTTTCCCAGTTATTGCTAAACTTTGAATGCACAATTGCACATTGCACACTTATGGATATCTTTGATGGCTACATGGAAGACCTATGGCTTGCTTGTTCTTCTATCATGATAATTCGGGATCACACAGTGCATGCCTCTCACTGTGTAACTGTGACTTGTATTCGGAATGGATTACGAATGTTACAGCACTTTCAAGGGATCGTAATCGATTGATCCACTCTTTAATTTTTATCTGTAATAGGAAAATGACGTTAACTGCACATTTGTCAGATCGGCTGCTATTGAAGTATTATATAGGCCTACATTACATGACTTAATGCAACATAGTGAATCAAAATGAGTTGGACATGTGAGGGAATAGTCGTGATAATAAAATGTTTGACTTTGAAAATGAAGTCATTACCTCGCATTCCCTTTTTGCTTTCATCATCATCATCACCATCATCTTTGGTTCCATTAGACTTCTTTCCTTTTCGACCCTTACCACCCATTCGCCTTTTGATACCTCCTAAAGTGAGGGCAGGTATATGTTAATAATATTATACATATCGGTAATTGAAATACTATATTTAGAAGCAATAATAGGCTGTATTAGTTTGTAATCATGCATTCCGAATTCCCAAGGAAAAGCAATTCGCATATTCACCTTCTTCCATCATCTTTTTACCGTCGCATGATTTCGTGTCGTTTTTGCCTTCGTTATCTGTTGAATCAAAATCGGTCATTAGTATCATATGATATATATGACAACATACTTCATTATAAGCATAGTTTGCCGCTATCTAAACACTGGTCCACATTCTTGGCCTTTAGCCAATGACCTAGATTCGATTTTGAATCTACAACGGCGTGACGGTGATGAGCAGAAGAAAACCCATCACGGATTTGTCACTGGCTATCACTACTTTAGTTTACCTTTATCGTCAAGCATAGCCTTAATTTTGCAAAGGAATTTCCCCATTCTCATTTTCTTGTCTGCTTCATCTTCATCATCAGTATTATTCTTTCCGGCACGCCTTCCTCGTCTTCTATCGGAAACTCGTTTCGCGAACTGACGAGTGAGTCCTCGCATACGGTTGAATCTCATTTGCGATCTTTGTCGTCGGCGCATGGATGCTGGAAACAGGAATAACTCTAGACGTGCACGAATCGCGGACATCTCAACGTTCAGGTCGCTAGCGACACATATATAACAATCTCAGAGAGTAAACATTTCACAATGCAACCCTAAACGAACACGCTGGTGAGTCAACCGGATGCATTACAAATATGGTTGTTGTTATATCTGGAATTGGTTACGTTTACCTTGCGCATATTGTGTGTATTTACGTATGCAGTTGATGGATAGATTCGTAAGATATTTTAAATGATAAAGCTTTAAAAATTGTAAAGCAACAGCATTTACAACAGCAACAACATTTACAACACGAAAGCTTTGCTGAATATTGCCTTAATTTGGAACACCTAACCTATACCGGCCCACAATGCGCCATAGCGCTACCTTGTGTTTTAAAACACCGGGAACCGTATGTCAATTGCAATATTATTAGTAATCGTCAGGAATGAAGTCATGTCGTAAGATATCAGTTTAATTGTACAACAGCGATATTCTTTTACCGTCACGAGGCCAATAAATAGTGATTGAACATGTAGAGTATGTTGTTGTTTTATTATTCTTGGTATACATTGGTTATTTTAAACCAGGCCAGAATTCTTCATTACAATTGCGGATGTGCCGACTTGTAGAACGGCCCAATGTCACCCGCAGCTTTCATCCATCAACGTCATGCTATCTTCACCCAATGCTACGATAACACTCAGTCAAAGCGAATAAATTTAAGTATCATCGCCGCGCTATGCTTACCTCGTCTTCTCTCGACGGCTGCTGCAAATCTACGTGGCAATGATGGGCGTCTTCTGGGTCCCATTCTTTGCATTGGCCTAGGAGGTCCACGTTGTTGAGCACCGAACGATCTTCTTGCTCCGAATTGTGGTCTGTTGTTGCCTCCTATTTGAGTTCGCCGTTGACCTGTGGTATTACATTGAATTATTGTGTGATAGAAATACACAAATGTTTAATATTGTGCATACCAGGACGACCCCCAAAGGAGCCAGAGCCTCGTCTATTCTGCATTGCTCTACCGCCTTGTCCTGGACGACTTTGACCTCCTGAAAAGGGAGGTAAATTAACTAGAACGACGCAATCTCACATGTGTATTACAATTTAATTACCGAAACGACCCCCATATGAGCCAGGGCCCCGTCGATTCTGCATTCCTCTTCCACCTTGTCCTGGGCGATTCTGAGGTCCTGAAAGGGGTTTAATTTAATAACATTCGACGCAGATGCACAGGTGTATAGCAATGTAGGCTATATACCGGGACGAACCCCATATGAGCCAGGGCCTCGCTGATTCTGCATTCCTCTACCGCCTTGCCTTGGGCGTCTTTGACCTCATGAAAGGCAGGCATATTTTATTATGGATTATAAATATTATGATTTATTCGACCACACAGATGCCAAAGTATAATGGCAGTATAAGCAAGTTATTAAACTTACCTTCACCACCTTGCTGACGATTGCGAAATGGACCTGGGCGTCGGTTATCATCGTCATCATCTTCGTCGTCACTGTCTCCGCGACCTGGTCCATGGCGTCGCTGCATTCCTGAAATTCAATTTAAAATATATGATTCCGTTTTGTTCAGGTTTACTGAAGATTCTGAATGTGATTAAGTGAAATATTAACCTGGACCACCGCGTCTTCGGTTTCCCATTCCTGGACCGAATCTACCTGGTCCGCGCTTGTTGTCACCATTGTCGTCGTCACCTTCGTCGCCACCATTCCCATCTTGACCCGGTGGACTATACCCTGATGAATCATAAACACAAGGTTTCTTATCTCGCTGTCTGTGAACACCTTGGGGTACGAAGCACTAAAACCGACCTAAAATCCGCCAAAGGACACACCAAGACGCATCAAGTTTCAGCACATGCATATACAATACATGAATGGAAGTCTGATAGAGCTATACTGATAACGAAGATCATGGGGTACGAGTGCTAAAGCGATTGAACATGTCATTTGATATTCGTCAATACGATGTCCACCGGCCATCGAATTGCATTGTGAGCAATGAGCATAGACGAGACCTTTCACGGTCCACAAATTCCGCAAAAATTATGCCCCGCCCTAGAATTGTGTGTTAATATACCCTCAGAATATTACTGTAATAGCGGGGCGTTCTGATGAACACACGAATGTAATGCGGAGACATTTATTCACCACAATGTTGGATCTGCGAATGACATAGTCGAAAGGACAACCATCGACTATGAATATATATGGAGGATATATGAAGATGAAGTTTTCAGTGACATTTAGCTTTCTCTCACCGGGCCCACCGCCATCAGGACTTGGGCCGCTCATTCCTCCGTCGCCATCACCATCTGGTTTCTGCATTCCGTGTCCGTCAGACATCGCTGCAAACATAATAAATAGAAAATAGTGAAGTACAAGGTGATTTGTAAAACGTGCGAGAACTTACCGATCGCAAGCAATCCACACAATGCAGCCAAGCGTATGACAATCATATTCGCTTTTAAAAGTTTGTTCGGCGTTGTAATCGAATTTCGCTGTTGCTCCTTTGGTCTCGCAAGCTAAAACGATTATGGTTCATTCATGGACTATTCGAATTTATATACCTTTGGCATACATAAGTACAACCTGAACCGGGTATAATTAGACTGAACATAACGATAAAGTGCAGCAAAGATGCTAAAAAACGAAAGGAAATACATTTCTGTAACTTCATTTATTAGTTCTTCCTTAACTATCCCATATTTAGAATACGCCACCAATGCCCGGGGCAACACGCTGTTGATTGTTATCAATATGAGTAAGGATTGGTTAGTAAAAATAGTGACATATTATAAATTCATGCATGTTGCACGTTCTTACTATCTGAGGCTAACTTTGTTTACCGGGAAAAGATAAATAATTACTACTCCGACGTGGATAGTATTAGAATTTGAAGCATGTCATCTTGAACGTTATCGTCAAATGGATCCTCGAAATAGCGGACCAAAAATGTTCTACTATTATGCCTACTATTTTAAATGTGCCGCCCATAATGATGTGTTTAGTAATGAATATACTAGAAATGTCCCATTATATTGAATTACGTATAATCTCTGCCTGTAATGTCCGTGGAGATGTTAGATTGAAATATTTCTTCAAATATAGGTGAATGCGCACAAGATCTGCGGGTATAACATAAGATACTATAGGGATGGTGTGAACGATATGTTCACGTTTGCGTTCTGTGTATGAACCTCAGCAATTTGAAGGCTCACGTTCGCAAACGAACCTTGGCAGGTTCTGCACTGTGAGCCATTTCAGTCAATACAATTTCTCACATCAATATAACATCAAGGGATGGTTGGAGCTCCTGTAAAGTTACGTGTGAACGCGAACGTGATTCTTTGACGTCACATATCGTCATGGTACCAATTCCAATCCTAAATTTCCGTAAAGTAATATAATAATGTACATGACAACTAGCGACGACTGGGTTAACGTTATGCCACAATGCTAAAGTACATGCTGACATTTTAAACGCCACCTCATGTATCCACTGGAACAATCAAATGCTATAATAATTTCACAAAATCAATATTTTCATTCGCGTTGCCAACAATTTCAACGTGGACTCGGCTAGACCGGACATATATGTAGACTAGGCTATTCAGATCCAGTTGAAAATTTCAATTCATTAGGAAATATATTTTTTTTTCAAATTCAAAATTTTCTGCCAACGCCATGAAATTGTTGAGCTGTCATCAAAGACGATGCAAAACAAATTCGACTCAATTCCAACCAGTAGAAGGGGAGTTATTTCAGGTTTTCGTTGATAATCGTCGGATAATTCACCAATCAAGGACAATCCGAGAATTATCAACGATAAACTCAAATACCTCTGCTTCTACTCGTTGGAATTGAGTTCAATTTGTTTAGCATCGTCTTTGAAAACAGCTCAACAATTTCATGGGTTTGGCAGAAAATTGATTTTTTAAATAATATTCCCTAATAAATTAAAAGTTTTAATTGGATCTGCGGAGTCCTCTACTTGTTAGAATTGAACCAAATTTGGCGTGCGGCGTGTTTTAGGGTAACCTGACAAATAAACAGTGAATGACTGGAATCCGGAAAAAAATTATTTTTGAATAGCCTAGTCTACATATATGTCCGGTCTAGCCGAGTCCACGTTGAAATTGTTGGCAACGCGAAGGAAGATATTGATTTTGTGAAATTGTTATAGCATTTGATTGTTCCAGTGGATACATGAGGTGACATTTAAAAAGTCAGCATGTACTTTAGCATTGTGGCATAACGTTAACCAAGTCGTCGCTAGTTGTCATGTACATTATTATATTACTTTACGGAAATTTAGGATTGGAATTGGTACCATGACGATATGTGACGTCAAAGAATCACGTTCGCGTTCACACGTAACTTTTCAGGAGCTCACACCATCCCTTGATGTTATATTGATGTGAGAAATTGTACTGAATGAAATGGCTCACAGTGCAGAACCTGCCAAGGTTTGTTTGCGAACGTAAGCCTTCAAATTGCTGAGGCTGATACACAGAACGCAAACGTGAACATCTCGTTCACACCATCCCTAGTATCTTATGTTACACCCGCAGATCTTGTGCGCATTCACCTATATTTGAAGAAATATTTCAATCTAACATCTCCACGGACATTACAGGCAGAGATTATACGTAATTCAATATAATGGGACATTTCTAGTATATTCATTACTAAACACATCATTATGGGCGGCACATTTAAAATAGTAGGCTAATAGTAGAACATTTTTTGGTCCGCTATTTCGGGGATCCCCTTGACGATAACGTTCAAGATGACATGCTTCAAATTCTAATACTCTCCACGTCGAGGTAGTAATTATTTATCTTTTCCCGGTAAACAAAGTTAGCATCATATAATAAGAACATGTAACATTCATTAATTTATAAAATGTCACTATATTTACTAACCAATCCTTACTCATATTGATAACAATCAACAGCGTATTGCCCCGGGCATTGGTGGCGTATTCTAAATATGGGATAGTTAAGGAAAAACTAGTGAATGAAGTTACAGAAATGTATTTCATTTCGTTTTTTACCATCTTTGCTGTACTTGATCGTCATGTTCAGTCTAATTATACCCGGTTCAGGTTGTGCTTATGCATGCCAAAGGTATATAAATTCGAATAGTCCATGAATGAACCATAATCGTTTTAGCTTGCGAGACCAAAGGAGCAACGGCGAATAATTCGATTACAAAGCTGAACAAACTTATAAAAGCAAATATGATACTCATACGTATGGCTGTTTTGTGTGGATTGCTTGCGATGGGTAAGCTCTCGCACGTTTTACAAATCACCTTGCACTTCACTACTTTCTATTTATTATGTTTACAGCGATGTCTGATGGAAACGAAATGCAGAAACCAGATGGTGATGGTGACGGAGGAATGAGCGGCCCAAATCCTGATGAAGGTGGGCCGGTGAGAGAAAGCTAAATGTCACTGAAAACTTCATATTCATATATCCTCCATATATCTTCAGTGTCGATGGTTGTCCTTTCGACTATGTCATTCGCAGATCCAACATTGTGGCGTATAAATGTCTCAGCATTACATTAGTGTGTCTACATTAGAACGTCACGCTATTACCGTAATATTCTGAGGGTCCTACCACACAATTCTGGGGTAGGACAGAATTTTTGCGGAATTCGTGGACCGAGAATGGTCTCAAGTTGTCTATGCTCATTGCTCACAATGCAATTCGATGGCCGATGGACATCGTATTGACGAATATCAAATGACATGTTCAATCTCTCTAGCGCTGGTACCCTATGATCTTCCTCATCTATTTATCTCCATCCGCCTACCATTAACGTATATGTATGTGCTGAAACTTGATGCGTCTTTGTGTGCCCTTTGGCGGATTTAAGGTCGGGTTTAGGGCTTCGTACCCCAAGGTGTTCACAGACTGCGAGTTAAGAACCTTTGTGTTTCTGATTCACCAGGGTATAGTCCACCGGGTCAAGATGGGAATGATGACGACGAAGGTGACGACGACAATGGTGACAACAAGCGCGGACCAGGTAGATTCGGTCCAGGAATGGGAAACCGAAGACGCCGTGGTCCAGGTTAATACTCCACTTAATCACATTCAGAATCTTCAATGGACCTGAACAAAACGGAATCATAGATTTTAAATTGAATTCTAGGAATGCAGCGACGCCATGGGTCAGGTCGTGGAGACAGTGACGACGAAGATGATGATGACGATGATAACCGACGCCCAGGACCATTGCGCAATCGTCAGCAAGGTGTTCAAGGTAAATTTAATAACTTGCTAATATTGCCATTATACTTGTGCATCTGTGTGGTCGAATAAATCCTAATATTTATAACCGTAATAAAATATACCTGCTTTTCAGGAGGCCAAAGACGCCCAGGACAAGGCAGTAGAGGAATGCAGAATCAGCGAGGCCCTGGCTCATATGGGGGTCGTCCCTGTATATACATTGCTATTCAACTGTGCATTTGCGTCGTGCGGTATTAAATTAAAACCCTTTAAGGACCTCAAAATCGCCCAGGACAAGGTGTCAGAGAAATGCAGAATCGACGGGGCCCTGGCTCATATGGGGGTCGTTTCGGTAAATACATTGTAATACACATGTGAGATTGCGTCGTCGTAGTTAATTTAAATCTCTTTTCAGGAGGTCAAAGTCGTCCAGGACAAAGCGGTAATGGAATGCAGAATAGACAAGGCCCTGGCTCCTTTGGGGGTCGTCCTGGTATATACAATATTGAACATTTATGTATTTTTTATCACACATTAATTCAATGTATAACCACGGGTCAACGGCGTACTCAGATGGGAGGCAACAATGGATCACAATTCGGAGCAAGAAGATCGTTCGGTGGTTAACAACGTGGACCTCCCAGGCCAATGCAAAGAATGGGACCAAGAAGACGCCCATCATTGCCACGTAGATTTGCAGCAGCCGTCAAGAAAAGACGAGGTAGGCATAGTGGGGCGATGATAATTGAATTCATTCGCTTTGACTGAGTGTTATCGTAGCAATGGGCGAAGATAACATGACGTTGATGGATTAAAGCTGCGGGTGTCATTGGGTCGTTCTACAATTCGGCACATCCGCAATTGTAATGAAGAATTCCAGCCTCGTATAAAATAACTAAAGTAGCCTATACCACGAATAATAATAAAACAACAACATGCTCTACGCAGTCTACATGTTCAATCACTATTTCTTGGCCTCGTGATCGTAAAAGAATATCGAGGTTGTAATATTCAACTGATATCTTACGACATGACTTCATTCCTGAAGATTACTAATAATATTGCAATTGAAATACGGTTCCCGGTGTTTTAAAACACAGGGTGGCGCTATGGCGTATTGTGGGCCGGTGTAGGTTAGGTGATCCAAATTAAGGTAATATTCAGCAAAGTTTTCGTGTTGTAAATGCTGCTGCTTTACAATTTTTAAAGGTTTATCATTTAAAATATCTTACGAAATTATCTATTAACTGCATACGTAAATACACACAGTATGCGCAAGGTAAACGTAACCAATTCCAGATATAACAACAAATATATTTGTAACGCATCCGGTTGACTCCCCAGCGTGTTCGTTTGGAGTTTCACTGTGAAATGTTTACTCTCTGAGATTGTTATATATGTGTCGCGCGACCTGAACGTTGAGATGTTCGCGATTCGTACACGTCTAGAGTTATTTCCTAATAATTTCGCCTGTTTCCAGCATCCATGCGCCGACGACAAAGATCTCAAATGCGATTCAACCGTATGCGAGGACTCACTCGTCTGTTCGCGAAACGAGTTTTTGATAGAAGACGAGGAAGGCGTGGCGGAAAGAATAATACTGATGATGAAGATGAAGAAGACAAAAAAATGCGAATGGGGAAATTCCTTTGCAAAATCAAAGCCATGCTCGACGATAAAGGTAAACTAAAGTAGTGATAACCAGTGACAAATCCGTGATGAGATTTCTCCTGCTCATCACAATCACGCCGCTGTAGATTCAATATTGAATCTAGGTCATTGGCTAAAGGCCAATATCGTGGACTAGTGTTTTAGGTAGCGGTAACCTATGCTTATCATGAAGCATGTTTTCATATATATCATATGATAGTGATCGCCTATTTTGATTCAACAGATAGCGAAGACAAAAACGACACAAAATCATGCGACGGTAAAAAGATGATGGAAGAAGGTTAATATGCGAATTGCTTTTCCTTGGGAATTCGGAATGCATGATTACAAACTAATACAGCCTATTATTGCTTCTAAATATAGTATTTCAATTACCAATATGTCTAATATTAATAACATATACCTGTCCTCACTTTAGGAGGTATGAAAAGGCGAATGGGTGGTAAAGGCGGAAAAGGAAAGAAGTCTAATGGAACCAAAGGGGATGGTGATGGTGATTATGAAAGCAAAAATGGAATGCGAGGTAATGGCCTCATTTTCAAAGTCAGACATTTTATAATCACGACCATTCCCTCACATGTTGAACTCATTCTAATTCACTCTGTTGCATCCAGGTCATGTAATGTAGGCGAAGTAATATTTCAATATCCGCCGATCTGACAAATGTGTAGTTCACATAATAGTTCAATTAATGGTAAAAAGTAAAGAGTGGAGCAATTGTTCCTTTTACTAAGACATCGATTCACATGTAAAGTAATATATAACGATTCCTTGAAAGTGCTGTAACATTCGTAATCCATTCCGAATACATGTCACTGTTACGGGTTACCCAGTGTTTGGCATGAGCTATGTGATACAGTATTATCGTAAAAAAAGCAATCCATATGTCCACTATATGTAGCCATCAAAACTATGCATGTGTGCAATGTGCATTCATAGTTTAGCAATATGTGGCAAACTTTGAGTTATTCAAATTAGATAACGCCGACGTGTCCATGCGATCGATCCGACTCTGATCGTCGGCTACATTTAACCGTCAGTGTCACATTTTTCTAGGCAGTGGACCAGGAGGTCACGGTGGAATGAAAGGAAAGGGAGGTAAATCGAATGGCACCTCCGATGACGACGATGACAAACGACCAATGAGAGGATCCGGCGGTAATGACGAGTGCATCTGTTATGTATCTAATATCTTCATCTTCGTATCTTCTTCACGAGAATATTACCATGACCAGAATAATTATCGTCTTGTATCAGATACTCATATTTACATTGGTTTCGATCCATTGCCTAGATCGTCCTGGCAGAGGACCAGGAGGCAAAGGAGGAATGCCAGGAAAGGGTAAGAAATACAACGGCACGAGCGATGAAGACGATAACAAACCATCAAGAAGAGGGCCAGGAAGTAATATAAACGTCAAAGTTTCACTTGTTGATACATTACTATCGTACGTTGTGCTATAGGGGGACGAGGCGGTGATGATGATGATGATGACGATGATGATGACAAAAGAGGTCCTCGTCGCGGCGGGAGCCAACGCCGACCGTTTAGACGACGAGGTAAGTTCAGAGTAGAATCCATGAATATAACGCTTCAACGCCTTGATTCCGATACAGGATTCCAACCTTCCCGTGGCCGACGACCAAACAGAATGGCTCTCCGTAAAAAACGTGGCAGTCTTCTTCGGCAGGCACTTAAATGATGCTGAAATGCAAAGCCGATGATGATGGGGATGAGGAGGAATCAAAGTCTTTGGAAGAAATGATCCAAAGCATTATTGACATACTAGATGAGAACGGTGAGATTTTAGAGTTCACAATGTGTAATGAGAAACTTATATTTTCTTCAGTCAAGTATATGGGATATATTGCAGCGCGAATTGTTTATCTCCAATCCCACCCTAATGACAAAGCTGTATAGATATGAATCATATACACACTATTATGTAGTAGCCTACAAATCCTCTTGCACCAATACCAATCTGTTTAGTTATTCATGCTTACAACCACATTCGTATTTGGGGGATTTATCCACATACTACACGTAAACAACACTCTTCGTATTCTGGTTTGGAATTTCTTAAATTGGTCAATAATGGTTTAAATCAGTGGTTACCAACCTTTTTCGGTGGCAGGGACAAATTTATAATTTCAGAGTACGGTCGGGGCCGCACGAATACCAGGACAAGGAAAGGAACCCAAAATAGTCACCAAAACATGAAAATTGGCATTATTCCGCTCATTAGCTTGACGCCAATGGCCATTGTGTTGCCGCGCTCCCATTGTTCAGAACAATCAACCTATGGTTACTATTTCGGAGTAGTTTTATTGCCTTGGCGAGATTTCAATTCGTATTTTTGGAATCAGTGCGACACTTGCTTTAGATAAACACCGACATATCAAATTATTCGGACGCTTGCGTCGCGAGCTAGGACTACCAAATATGCTGCTTTTGACCGGCTAAGCAGTACGCATCTCCGCGTATTCAGTCGAGAGTCACTTGTTTCACATCTATCCGTAAATTAGTTATCAATACCCAGGGCCGTAACAGCACTTCGTCAGCCCCTCCCCCATAGGGGGATAAACCAAATTTCGAAGCCCCGCAGACCCCCCTCATCAGGCTAGACGTCTGTTCACCGCTATTTATAATCTAAATCGAGTGTCCGTTTTAGTCAGCTTTTCTCGACTAATCGCGCGAAGGGCGAAATATTTCTATAATTCATCATCGAATCGGTCAATATAATCGGGAATTGCATATATATTGCTATCAATTTTTATCCTCTCTCTGCTCACGTAATCAGATTGACCGGTTGAGCCGAGTGAGTTGTGTTTGAAAAGGTAGGACCACTCACTAATAATTAAACATTTTCGAGCGTATGCCCGTTGGCAGGAACGAAACAGCACTTCGTCAGGCCCTCCACAACACTTATGTCTTGAGCTCCCATAGGGTGATAAACTGACCCCCGTCCCGTTGTTCGCTTCTGCCACGAAATCAGGATCACCGTTTAGTGAGCCAGCGCGAAGCGCGACGGTTTTCGATAATTCAAAATAAAATCGGTCAATAAGATCGGGTAATTGCATGTATATAGCTATCAATTTCTTGTCCTCTCTGCTCACGTAATCACATTTACCGGCAGAGCTGAAGGAGGTGTCGTGGAAACTGTAGGGCCAGTAAATAATAATTTAACATATTCGGACTGGCGGAACCGGTGGTACAACTTCGCTACATGATGTTATTTCGTGACCTCCAGTCTGCTATTTCAAAAAATATAGAATCGCCCAAACGTAGCCCAGCAAACACTCGATGTCCATTAGACTTCCGGTGGAATAGCTGGCAGGACATCCGGTTACTTCCGGCCGTTACCTCCCTGGAGTGGGTTTGTCGACAACTAGAGACGTCCTGTCCACTCGCTGAGTACGTCCGCAATGACGTGCTGGGGACATGGAGAGACTCGTCATGGACGCGTCTGACCTAGCCTGGACGTCACGTGGTTCCCTATGGACGCGCCTGACGTACTGTGGACATGACGCCACTTCCTATGGACACGCTTCACGTACTGTGNACNTGNCGNCACTCCCTATNGACACGCCTGACGTACTGTGGACATGANGCCACTCCCTATGGAAGTGTCATTCGCCCNCTTTNTCATCTCCACTCCATACCTGGTTNAACGCCTCACGNCTAACANCATGGGATACAACATCATATCAGCTCACACACAGCGTATATTGGGTGAGTGGGNAATGAAACTGGNNAAATACAAATACGATATTGGTTATTATCAACGAANCTANAACTATCTAATTTACGAAACACAAAATGTGAAATAAGGCGAGAACAACTACCACTTAACACAGTCAAGGCTGAAGTGAAAAATCATATTGCGACAAGCAATCACAGAAAATGTGTCACAGGAGTTTAGCAAACAGCAACTGCTAATACCACTCAAACTAATGACAAATAGTCAAAGTAAAAAAGCATTATATACATAAAAAAAGGTGTCGCAGGAATATAAGACACTGCAACTGTTGGGACAACTCGAAGCTAATGGAACAGTCCATGTGCAAAAGATTGATGAAATGAAAGAATGGTATCGCAGGAATAAAAGTAACCGCAACAATTTAAAACGAGCATTACAAAAAGCGTTCCGTAAAAATTCACTCTGCAAGAATTAAATCAATGCACCGTTTGCGGATGTCGAGTGCCTATTCTTTTTCTTCGTCAATCACAAGTGGCTGCACCAAAACGTTTTTTCTCGGCGCTTGTGGCTGAAATATATACAGCAATGTCAGTGAATTCCGTATGTTGCCTATTTCTGCTCGAAGTAGTTATACAACGCCTTGGAAAGTGCTACATATGCTTCACTACAGATTTACGTTACTTACCGGTACATGTCTGCTTGAGAACTAACTCCTGTTCGACGAAGACCACTTCTCGAGTACTTATCAACTTATATTTCTACTTCCACTTGAAATAATCTTGACATACCTTGAAAATTGCTACTTCTACTTCAGTTGAAATTTATGATGTTACTTCTACTTCAGCTTAAGTACCAAAAACGGCTACTTTTACTTTGGCTACCCATGTTCGGACCATTACATGGTAAAAGAATGAAACATTACAACCAAATCTACCATTTTTAAACAACTCGAGTACCTTTCAACTTCAATTTCAACTTGGAGTAGTTTTAACATACTTCGTAAATCATTACATACTCCAGTATAAATTCCTGTTACTTCTACTTCCACTAGAGTCCCAACGTTGAATACTTTAATTTGTTAAATGCCACTTACGGTTATATGCAAAAATCAAGCGACACCTCGACCAAATTTACGGCATCACACTAACGGCTTCCTTGAGGTAGGTTTAACATGTCTTGTAAACCACTACATATACTTCACTAGAAATCATGTATTACTTGAGCAGTACTGACTACTTTTACTTCGACTACCCATGTTGGCAAGAAGCCAAATTCCATTACATCAGGGCTGTCAAACATACAGACCGCCCAGCAATTCTGCATAGACTGAACAGTGCTTGTTTGATGCAATGCAACGTTTGAAATTTCCGTAAGAAATACTTCCATAAATAATCCCTCAACACTGCAAATATCGAGTGCGGAAAAATTGCATATGCGTTCCGAGTTCTATGAAAAAATTACCAAAAACAGAAGCACAAACGCCAAAACGGAACTGATACATGCAAGTTACATGGCGAAGACAATAGTTTCACAAAAATATAATTACAATATCTGTGGTCGCACTAGTGCAGGGCTGGCCAACCTTTTCAGCCAAAGGGCCACATTCGAACGCCGAAATATTGCGCGGGCCACTAGCCGCGCGAAAAGTTTTCGAAGTTCATAGCTCAATAATATTGTCACTTGACTATATTGCGGGCCTGCAGTATATCGCTGGGCTCAGTTTTCCAGGACTGGACTATTCAGCGCCTGGACATATCAATTTCGAAAGCTTCGACCCACATGCATCAATTATTTTGTGCCTAGGTTTCATAGTCGACGGTCTTTCTGCGAGCGCAAACGCTAGGTCGCATATTTGAACGACACTTTGTCTCGTAATCGAGAATATAGTTAGACTCAATCTGATACATTAGGCGTTCATTCATTTTCAAAAAGGGGTAACAATATTAAAAGCAAGAAATCGAATGACTACATGTTGCGCGAAGCGTGTAGAAAATATTTACTTTTCATAAATTTATCGCAAATTATTTTGCTTTGTAGTGTACGAAGATCTACCAAAGTATGGCTCATGGAAATGCCAATGCGTCGTAACTGATATTTTAGTCATCACTTCTCAAGTGTTGCGGCGAGACTAATCAAATATTTGGTTGGCCTTGCAAGTTCACAATCTGTGCAATTCATTTTTTTTTATAACATTACCAAGTTCGGAAATTACCTCGCGGGCCACGGGTTGTCCGGCCCTGCACTAGTGCATCACAAAAGACTCAAATGATCCCTGGCCTTGAGGGAAACCTGAATCACTATTCAAGACGATGAAGAAAATTTCAACGTTCGCGTTTACAGTAACATACTTTGTCTACCTCAACGCATACCCAGGTTTGCCGCAGTGTTCGAGTAAATTATAGGTAGCATAGAAAAATACCGACTTACATCATTGTTAGAAGAGCTACTGTTTTATTGATTTTTACTGTATTTTGCCGCCAAATCACCATATTATTGACAATTCCATTGTTTGCGAAGATAGGTGCAGCTAGAATAGAACCTATATGATCCGAAATCGCGAAATTTTTTCAAAGTTAATGAATGAATTCTGGCAATAATAATGTTGCATATATTGTGGGTCACCTCTGTATACCGCTGGGCCCAATTGACCAGATCTGTGTACCGCAGGGCTTAATTGACCACAATAATCGAAGATTTCAGTGAACATGTGTCTATCATTTTGCGCAAAGGTTTCATCAACGACTATTTTTCAGCGAGTGCAGGCGCGAAGTCGCATGTAGGACAAGTTCTCACATAATTGCGAATATAGTTGAGCTCAATTCCGTAGATTGGGCGCCTATTTAATTTTCATGAGAGGGAAACAATACTATAAAAGCTAGAAATCGAGTGACAATAAATCGCGCGAGGAGCTAAGAAAAATATCAAGTCAAATAAATCTGCGACAAAATATTCTACTTTATGTTCATATACGAAAATGTGGATGGCCCCTGGCTACGCCAATGCGTCGGAACTGATATTTTCGTCATCAACATCTACAAGTTTGCGGTCAGGACAATCAAATTTTCGTTGGTCTAGCAATCTCACAATAAATTACCTGCCTAATTTATTTTTTGATATTGCAATTCATTTCGATAATTAACTCGCGGGCCACTGAAAACCTTCTCGCGAGCCACGGGTTGGCTACTTCTGACCGAGATCAAATCTACTCTATGAAACAAATTAAAAGATTTCTTTCTAACTCAATTTTCTGCTTGTACTGGAAGCAGCTTTTACATGCCTTATAGATCTCTACACACACTCGATTAGAAATTTGATGCTTTGCTTGGGTTCCAATGCAGATCATCTTCAACATAAAGATACACGCTAGTCAACATGGATATACGTTGACTGCCTATATTCAGAAATAGTCACGATTTCGTGGCAAGATGATGGTAAAACCTTGACCAAATTTACTTCTCAAAATTTCTTGAAGACTTATCAACGCAATTTTTTATTTCCGCTTGTAGTTTCAACAGAAATTTAGGATATTACTTTCACCTTGACTATACCTATATTCGGAAATGGCCACTTACGATTGCACTCCAAGGAATTCCACAATTCAGGCTAATCCACTTCTTGATGCTCGTGCAATTTTGTTAATTTTTTATTTCCACTTGAGCAATCGCTCACTACTGCTACTTGAACTTGAGCAGAAATGTATGATATGATGCTACGACTGATTGAGTACCAACACTAAATTCTTTAACCACCTTCGGTTCTTGCAAATTGTATCTAAGCTATTTATTTTACCATCGTTTGCTCTCCAACTTTCATGCCTGGGCCTGGCGCCACACTTCGCATTATTGATGAATGGATTTCGCATCCGATGCCTGAAAATAGATTCTGATTTTGAACATTGATTTTCGCATATGATAGGTAGGCCTACCATTCAACTTACAGAAAATGATATTATACGGGCACCACTTGTTCCGTGCTCTTTTTTGTCAAGTTGAAGACTATGATGTATTCAAGTACTTCATTATGTTGACGGTACACTACACACTTTATAATGCATTCTTCGTGCAGTCTGCTTGACGTGGTCATCACCAACGGCGGACACTGCTGATATCTAGGTAAAAAATCAGAATGGTTGTATTCAAGTCATCTGACAGTACGAAAAACAAAAACAAACAGATGCGGGTGCATGCATGCTGCCTATAGTACATTTACACACTAATCAGTTATCAGGTTACTGTTGGCGAGAATATTGGCTACTGTGAATCACCCAGAATATGATTACGTCATCAATGGTAATTCGATAATTCATTTTGATAGCCGAGATTCGCTGGGCGATAAAGGCCAAACCGCGGCTCTGAGTTGAGGGTTTGATTGCGGCACATGCATTTCCTCAACTTGAAGAGGGAGTCAACATAATCTTAAATAATGCCTTCTATCATGTTTAGACAATATGCTTGTATATTAACATCAGTTGTCACGCGAGCATTTATATCTGATTCTGATCACGCCGATTAATGAATTATGCTGACGTCACAAAGCGATATCATAGTCCAGATGCAGAATAAGGCGCTTGCGCTTTACAATGAACGCGAGCAACCGTGGCATTTGCGCAACAGCGAATATACGGTGTAACTTTAGTCCGGTGTATACCAGGTCTATTCCAGCACATACTGTCGTTCAAAAGTAATTCAGTATCGAATCAGAGCGAAAAATATTTCCGCCACGCGNATGNAATTTTTCAATCACGCGAGAAATNTNTCTGTCANGCACAACATGTTGTCCTGANAACAACTACCGATTCCAGTCTGGACTCTGGGTAGCAACTGACTTCATCCAGCATACCCCACTGAAATCTCGGTACGATGAGCAGCGACGATTTTCCAAGTCAAAGTAATTCAATAAAAAATATTTAAAAAATAAAACATACAGTGTGAGCACAGGACACCGAATCCATAAAGGCGGCAGCAAAGCCTGAATACGGATTGCCTAAAGTACCGACTCCGACTTCTGAATATACCTCAATCTTAGTACTGCTCAAACCCCTGTCCTTTGAGATCAATGCGGAAAATCAATGATACAATTTCACCGTGGTCGCTATTTTGCGCGAACGAAGACCGCCTCCCACCACAGCGATCGATTAAAATCTCTGCAGAAGCCTAAAGTGCTGTGGGGGTGCGGATGCGGATTAGCATTCAGCTCAGCTGCTGCGCGATTACGCAATATTTGTTGCACAAAGAATGACCTTTCACACAATCCATTGAGAATTCACAAGTGTCAGCCGAAAATATTAGGGTTTATTTCAATATGCATATATATTTAATTGCATAATTATGAAGAATGAAAATGTACAACTGAATCGCTTAATAGGAATCCATTCGTCGAGGGTTTCCATTTCCCAGGCACATTTCATTTACGTGGAGTCACGGACTCTCGAGAATGGTACTCAGTCATTCTTTGCCCAGTATGCAGTGACTATTTCTTTCTTTTATCCTTATTCGTGTTTTGACCGACACTTTACCCATAGCAATTAACTGGCAATTTTCAACGTTGTAAATTGCTATGGTGTACCGCAGCATCAGGAACTTTATCTCGACTTGATGACCACACCATAGCAATTTACAGCGTAGCTACGCTGTAAATTGCTATGACCACACGCCTTCAAAATGTGAGGGCATGTTCTCATGTACTGTTGCAAACTTTATTTGAACAAATATCATAATAATCTATATCTATGGATAACTAACCAATATAGTTTGTTATCTCATGGAAAACTGAATTCAGGTTATCTACACTTTATTACCATGTACGTGTCGTACATTTATATAGCTCAGTGACGTTCATGTAGCAGTTTATGCCGTTATGCCGTCATGCGTACAGAAGATGTTGTGTTTACATTTTGGTTCATTTGTGGATGGCTACTGTGCTATGCACAATATGCAGGTGCTGGGCAAGTAGTTGTTGGTTGGACTTTTCGGTATAGCTATGCTGTTATTTTAGGTATGTTTCCAATTTATCGTTATGTTAAGAAAGCGCCTAATATCCTGGCACTTTTTATCGCACATCTATTTCTATCAGTTTTAGCAGCCAAGAAACTGTTCACAATTCACACTATATGCTACACTACAAAAAATAATTTGTAGTTTTGGTCTCAAATTTAAGACATTGAGAAGATTTGCTCTCATTTTCAGCAAATGTAGTCTTACTGATGAAATGAAGTCT
>ATSW01014169.1:0-27515 GCA_000444245.1 Botryllus schlosseri | reverse complement strand
TTTTTTGTTCGAGTTGTGGTATTCTTTTTTGGACATTGGTATATGGTTGGTGTTTCATAAGTAGCTTCATGGTAATGGTGTTGATTATTCGCCTCGCAACTGCGATTCTTCCACCATCTCTGTAGAGTTATGGGTGCGAGTATGGGATTGTATCAATTCACCGCTAACGCTATCATGGCAGTTTTTTGTGCTTGAATATTTTCTGCTATTTCCCTTCCGTAGTCAGGTAGCATTATAGATTCATCTAACCGTCCTTTAGAAACAGTTTGGTATAGCCGACAATCACCACTAGTTCTGAATGAAAACAATACTTCCTTTCCAGTGGCAGAAGCAGAATTTGAATTTGGAAAAACACCAGGAGGGATCAGCGGCTCGCGCTATCCTGACTCGAAGTTCCACGACAGAAAATATCGACTTCCGCAAAAGGGACGAAGCGGAGGCCGCATCCAAGAAGGCTGGGATCACCCGGTTTCCTACCATGCCTGACAATTGGGGCCCAAAAGCCAGAGCCAAAGATAACAGGTACGGTGTAGTAAAATATTCGTGAGTTTCCTGAGAGCCGGTTAACCACTGATAGTCACATAGAAATTGTAAAAAATTTCTATATTACTCTGCGTAGGCTACATTACGCCGCAAACTTCGGGAGTGGGATAACTATGCTGCCTTTGTAAGCTTGGGACATGGCAACGTGGCAGGCTAGCTTTTGGTAACTGAGTGATGGCATTTTATTCGAAAACTTTTGCCTTACAGCAGAATTATGAGTTGATCAGATCCTGTCGCCCGAATTATTTCAGTTTCGTTGCTTCCCCCATAATAAGGCACGCCTTCTTCTTTTCGTTAGTGATGACGAAGAGACTTCGAACAATAATTTGAAAGAGAGAAGTAAGAAGTTCCAAGGCAAAAGGAAAGCAAAGTCAGACCACAACACTGACAAGAAACCGAAGATTGCAGTTGCAGGTATATTTCTCCCTGTGACGTAATGTGAGAGTGGTGACCGTTCCCATGACAGTTGAGAGCGGCACCTGTATTTTGTGAAGACTTCCCACTAGAGGCGTAGTTGAGTCGAATACAATTATTTAGACTGATATTATAGACCATCGTTGTCATTTCCATAGTTCCCGGTTAATAGTAAGCTCAAAATTTTGTTAAAATGGATGTTAGACTATGTCCTGAAGGCAAACTACTAGCAAATGCAAAACTTCCACTGCAAAAGGTAAATCTCCGGGCTCCATTGTCCTTTATTTTGGACCATTGTGGTGATTGAGAGAATTCTCTGTGATGTGTAATTCAACAACATTTTGGCATATGCGATCAGATCATACATCACTACGTTTCAGGTGAAGACCAGCGGTAACGCTGAAGCCTCAGTTCCGCCATGCTATCTGTGCCAGGGATACGGTGATCAAGACCAGAACGCCGGAAGCATTTCTGTCAGCGCTAGCATGTTCAGGGTGCAGCTTAGCTGTCCAAACGTCTGGGATATCCTTGCAAACACTCAGTTGTAGGATCGTTTCACACTGTTGCCACAACCATACATGGCCAATGGCCATTGACTTTAATATCCCGATCCCAACTCTCACTAAAAAGTTTAACTACCGTACTCTTTTATAAGGTAGAGGTATTAATCAATATTTGATGTACTGCAGGTTTTGGGTTTGTCCCACAATAATGCAATTTTGTGCATTGGTTAAGAGGTGGTAGTTTGATTGCTTCCCCACACTTTTATGATATTAGTTATAGCCGCTGGAGATTGAGCTCCTGCTTCACTGCCTTGTGCCTTGTAGTAAAATTTGAAAATTTCTCCACTAGTACCATTGTCAGTGGTGACTTTGTGCAAGTTTTTGTGCTTCTAAGTGAAAATTGTGCCAAAATGTGCACTATGCATACGCTGATCATTGCTTTGAACGACTTATTCACTGCAAGTCTCTTACTGCGGATTTTGTATTGGTATTAATAGAATGATAAAAATATAGTGGAGGTAAACTATGTTTTAAATTCATTGAACCGAGTCTGTGGATCTAGCATCGAGCCAGTTAGCAATCTGGGTATTTGAAATGTTATCAAATTCAGGAACATATCAGTGTGAAGTACAGGGTTGTAATGACTCAAGTCCTGATTTTTGGTGACTCGAGTCATTGTGCATGACTCGAATGAAGTCATATTACTTGAGACTAGGACGGCCAAGACAGACATTTCATTGTAACTTCGAAGAATAGTAAAGTTATCACATTATTCATATTTCGTCTATCAGCCCTGATATTTGGAAAATAGGGCCAGAAACTGTTAAAACTGAGGAAAACCACTATATTATGAATGCAAGCTATATCACTCGAGCCGAGGTGAAAAAAACTCGGACTCGAGTCAAAATACTATGACTCGGAATCCACGTGACTCGGTGGTGAATTGAAAATAACTAAGTCAAAACTATGAAAGCGAGATTGACTTGTGACTCGGAACCTTGTAGCTTGGTTACAAATTGTGGTGAAGTAACTGCAATCAATGTTTGGAAACTGCTGCCAATTTGACAGGCATGCCCCACCCCACCACGAACCAATTTGCTATCATTCTGATATCGTCTGATAATCAACACAAATTATCTGCTTGAGCTATGAAATTGATGTGTGCCAGAACTTTCGATGACTATTGACACCACAGAGAAAAATAGAGTGGAAAGTAACACTTGTGCTAATCTTTTACCTGCAGTTTCGATGCAATGGCTTTGGGGAAGATGGTTGCTGAGTGTCGTGCCCTTTTAAAACATGATTGTCATAATGAATATGTACTGCAAATCAGTGCCGTCTGCCGTCGAACCCCCGAGATTCATTTGGACCCCAGTTAAGAGTCACTGTTATAACGGAACTGACACTATCTGGTAGAGTATCTACTACTATGCACGCACATCGTCAAAAACATTTAATTGAACAGTGGGAGGTAGAAAAATAGAAACTGGAAATATAATTTTGCACACTGTAAGGGAGGATTGTCGCGTTGGATGCAGTTAGTCCGCCAAGACGAAAGCTGGAAGTAGCGCTCCGTCTTCACCTAAAACGGCATCGAAATTTTGTAAAACCTGCACGAATTCCTGTGACGGCACGTCGCCTTTTTCACGCTTCGCCATCCATTCGATTAAAGGTAGATAACAATCGCTCACACGCTTTACAAGTTCCTTTTCAACGATCAGACACTGGTGGGCCATCTTTTCTTCATAAAATTTCCTCACGGATCTAGCCGATTTGTAATAAATAGTTTCAACAGGTGACGGTGTATCGTCGAACAAGCCCTCGAGATCGCCACAGTTTGCACGAAGCGGAAGTTCATTTTCAAAACCTACACCAAGTTCACAGTGGTACTTTATCGGCACGGCGTTTGCTGTTTCAGTATATTTACGCTCAACGCTATTCAGTAATTCTTGCACCATATCCAGCATAACCGACTTATAATAATCAGAGATATGCCTCTTTTTCGCCGGTAAACTTGAAGATAAATGCAAGTCACTGTCCAGTAAGTTCATCGCTCTCGTACAAATCCTCAAGCATTCGCTGGTCTCTCGGCTCAAGGCCTCCTTTGAGCGTGTGCGCGCGTAACTTGGGTCGCACCCTGATTTTTTACATAGCCTCTCGAAAAACATAGTCTCTTCGGCGCAATATGAATCTTTCCAGGACAGGGAAAGTTGATCCCTATCCTCGGCGTAGGTGGACAAGAGCTTTTTTGTCCGCGGTGGCAGTTTGATGTGAGGTCTAACTTCGGAAAACTGGACCTTGACTTTGGCCGGGTCAAAGGCAATTGCCGTACTGTCTCCATTGTTCCGAGAATCTGGATTAGGTGGGTTATCCCCCAGAACATGCACACCGTTAAATTGGGGCTGATACGAGGATTCAGCTGGGCCATGAATTTTAGCGCCAACGTGGGGGGTGGTCGTCGTAGCTTTCGCAGTAGAGGACGTGTTGTTGTGTGTGTGAGCTGCGGAAAAATTTTTGACACGCTTCAGTTTATGTGTTGATTTGTCAATTCCTTTTGGAACCTTGGTATGAGCTGGATGTGATTTTGCGTCATTCGATTTCTTGGTTCCCGAGACTTGACCTGTTAGTACTAAACGTTTGGCTTTGTTGTCGGCGACCCGAGATTGGTTCGCTGACTTTTTCTTTGCCGGTTTGTCGTTGGTCTCATGCAAAAGCTTTGCCTTTCGCAAGACGTCGTTGATGTTGTCCAATTCTTTGTCCAACTTGGATAGGTTGTTCTGACTCTCTTCATCTATTTGCTTCTGTAGAAAGGATTCTCGATATGACTTCTGAACTGCGTCTGGCGCTTGCGATAGGAGCCACGGTCTCTTGATTTCATCTGTAATTTGAAACACAACTCATCACTTTATCCAGAGCAAGCCCAAGTCAAGAGCAGAATGTTGTGCATAGCATTTGCATGGCCAGCCGAGATGTACAGAATCACCACAAATCACTGATACTGCAGGCTACGCAACATACTTATAGTGTTCTTACTTAACAGATGCAGGTGATATTCGTTATCTTGTAGCAGTTTCTCATATTCCTCAATCACAGAATCGATCCATCGCTGTGCCGGCTCCAATTCCATGAACGTATAGAAAATTATCAAATATACTATATTCCTGCCGTACAAAAAAATCATGTTGCTAGTCGAGCGCATATGAGGACAAGAAAAGTGGTCGAAAAATGTCACAGTAACCTAGACATGATATGAACATTGATAGCAACAACCATCAATGTGGCACAATTCTGTCTAAGCGTAGTCTACACTTTTCGACAATCACACATGCAGAAAAATCGGTATTTGAAATATAAAAAGTTCATCAGATATATCGATGATCTCACCAATTTACGTAGACATTGAGATTTTTTAAGGTACTTAATTGTACTCAATGCCATTAAAAACTAACATGCCTAGACTCATGATGATATCTGAGAGTTGTAACTTTTAAATACGTGATCTAGAAAACGACCACCATCAAGTACTTGGCAGCTTTCTCAGAACCTAGAACAAGAAAATATTACAAAACAAACAATCGGAGTATGGCGCCAAGAATATGATATTATCCTCTGTTCATTCTGTTACCATCTCCCCTACGATGAGTATCTTTAAAATCATCGAAAGCTCTTTGTTTCATCAAAGCTTCCACATCATCTTCATCCTCACTTTTCTCTTCATGACCAGCCCCGTCGTTAGCACCTTGAACGCCCTGGTCTGGCAATGCCCCAGCCGCCGCATGGGAGTCGTACCACTCTTCCACAGTCATAGATGGTAAGCTTGGATATCCAGCTCCAAATACTGATGACTGGGCTTTATCGCGTGTTAGAATGAAATTTTTGGGCTCCAAGGATTTATTCTGGTTTTGTGGAGGTTGCGGAGGGTTAGCTTTGTCAGGAAGACTGTTCCAGAACTGCAAAATCTCTTTTTCTTGTGCTATGGACTCCATGCTTTCAGCCGACTTGTATATCCATTTCTCAATCACGGAAAACCAGTAACTTCGTACTGTCTCATCGTCAGCTGATTCCACGTCTTCATCATTGCTTCCAATGATTGTTTTCAAGTGAGCGAGTCTTTCTTGGAGCTCTTTCTCCCGTTTAAACTTTGCGATTTTTGCTTCTCTCTTGGCATTCAACGCAGTCAAATCTCGGCCGGTCGTCATTTTCGCGTGATCGCCCCCTTCCAAAACGCCCTCGATGTAATTATTCGCGCCGATGTCATAGTCTTTACACCTTTCCAAAAATTGTATTAGAAACCCTTCCGCGGACTGGAGCAATTCTCTTCTGTGTTTGCGTTCTGTATGAATTAACAATGTCAAGTCTGCGCAAATAGCTGGCGTGAGGAGGTATTTCAAATTAGAAGAAGTTATCTCGGAAGAATCTTCATTGGTGCTGAACAGCTTCAATTGATCGATCCGTTGAGTCACGATTTCAAGAAGTTTCAGAGTCGATTTGATTTGTGTTTGAACCGATTCTGACATTGTTGGTTCGGTACTTTGTTCAACCTTTGAATGAACGGTCAAGGCTTCAAAGAAGAGCTTTGACAATGGTTTTTGTTCCATCGTTTCCATTATGAGGAATCAGTATTCACACCAGTTGGATTTATCTGCGGGTGTAAGATCGCCGGTCAATAGCAATATAATGTCTGTAAACCACCAAACTCCAAGTCCACCAAGAGTCAAAAATTTTGCAACTCCAACACCAGTTTGACCTAAGCAGAACCTATCAACTCCTAGACACCCAAGAAATACCGAATACAATAAGGTACTAATAAAGCAATATCCCGTGTACTTTAGGCAAGGGATACCGGATTTCTTAAAAGTGCGATTTCCAGCACAGTCAATCGATTCGTCAAGTACGTGACAGTAAACCGTTGTAGTCTTCACTTCAGAATATTTTTGATAACCGAAATCTTCTGGCGCGCAGCCGATTCCTTCTTCGGCTTCGGAGCTGTTTATCGGTTTATGTAGTGAATCGCAGATGATGAATTCGTCGGGCAAGAGATTGCACTGAATAAGCGGCGACCATGGATCAATTTCTTGATTTTCCTGCTCCAGAGAATAAGACACTAAGACTGAGATTGCGAGAGACAGCGCCGATATTACCACGCTCCAATACTGCATCGTAGACTGCATCAAAATAACANCGGGCGAAGTTGATTAGCATGGATTTNGATTTGGATTGGATAAAACCGGATTTTACGATTTCGGCCGGAGGTGNATAGGATTTAGTATACTGTGATTTTCAGGAAGAAACTGAATAGTTATATACGCTGACAAGATTTTANTCATATTGAGGTGATTTGTATAATGTAGTCATTTACCATGGAAAACTAAATAACGGATAGATGCGAAATACGTGACTGATTGAGCCAGGGATATCTCGATATCCCTGGGTTGAGCAAACAGATAAATCGGCTAGATTCTAGTCNCTTCGGAAATAGATGAAAATTCTTAGTAAATCTGAACTGAACTGAAGATATGGTAATCATAATCATATAGATGGCNANCAATACCAGCAATGATATATATATCATTGATACCAGTGACGTAAGGTCAGGGAGGAAAGTGAGGCCATAGCAGGTCGTCAGGTCGTCAGGATGNGNAAAGGAAAATTGTGAAAACCTTCAATGATTATAATCATATTTTCCGTCGAAGTTGAGTTTTAGACAAGTAACCTAACTACAGACCGATATCCGTTCTTTCGTGTATTTGGGATTGTCTTCGAAAAGCTGCTCCTGTCCCGCCTATCTTCATACCTCGCCAAAATGNCTATAATTTTCCCTCACCAATTTGGATTTCGCAATAAACGCCAAACCTCACATGCCCTGCTAACAGTGGCCGAGCAGTACTACGATATCCTGAAGACACGAGATGTGGGGTGTAGTATTTTCCTTGATCAAAAAAGGCGTTTGACTGTGTTGATCATAATATTCTCCTTTCAAAATTGGCACGTTACGGATTCCGGGGCCCACAACTGGATCTCATGAAAAGCTACCTCACTGGACGCCAACAAATGGTTTCAATCACCAACATCTTGTCCTCTCTTCAACTAGTTACCTGTGGTATACCCAGACTCAGTGCTTGGGCCTGTCCTCTTCACCTTATATGTCAACGACATTTCTGAGTCCTCCTCATTGAATACCACACTGTTCGCTGATGATTCACCTCATCTCTTGCTCATCCTCCAAGGCTACGTTGGGTGCCGTGATCATGCACAAAGTGCATGAGTGGACGGCCCACAATAATATATGCGTCAACGCCGCGAAATCCCAGTTATTGGCCTTAAACTCCGAACAAAAATTAACCCGTCACCATCGCTGGGCAACCTATTTCCAACTCGGAAAATGCGAAATACCTGGGGCTTATACTAGAGAACGAGAGAGAGAGGGAGAGAGAGAGATCTGATATTCTTTTTCGCCTGCACCATCGAGATGCTTTGACGACAGAGTTGCAATACGGCCGTGAGGTCATATAGTCTGCGCCCCCGTATTTTTCCTCCTCCATTCTATCCGTGATTGCTGAGCGCCTAGCAGGATAGCTGCGGGTTTTTTCGAGTCTTTGGTATAACCCGGCCGGGGATCGAACCCCTACCGGTCGAGAAGCCGGACGCACTACACCACTACACTATCTCTCTCGAACATGTCCTGGAAGAGTCACATTCAGTCGCAAGAAAAACAATCATCACTAAACTGTGGTCTCTGTTCTACAGCCTACATGCCAGTCTGGATCCTTCTGATAATCTTTGAATCATTTTTCCTATCGAAGTTACAATATGGAATCATCTGCTGGGGACTGCCAGTAATACTGCACTGAAGCCGCTACAAAAACTACAACATTAGGTCGTCCGTTTTATAGCCAGGGCCCCAAAGGGACCAGAATATGTGTTCAACAAATCAATGCTCAAAAAATTTGGTGTCCTAAAGATAAAACTAGAAACTAGAAATAGCAAAGTTTATGTATCAGTTCCACTGCGGCCACTGCCCCGAACACTTCAATGACTTCTTTACCTCGATATCAAAAGTTAATAAGTACGACACTCGCGCGTCCACTTCGTCCAACTATCACGAGGTTGACAAAAAGATCATCGCTCTATCAGATATGCCGGACCTGGAGTGTGGAACAGTATCTCGCCTGCTATCCGACAGTCGTCGAGCATGTCCACATTCAAGTCGAAATACAAGCAATTTCTGCTGAATGAATACTAGTCAGCCCTCCCCATTTTCCGGACCCCGACCTGACATATATTTTGATCTCGCCTTCCGTCACTTTGCCAACGGATTTTATCGCTTGCCACTTTATATTATCTTCTTTTACTTTCATTCAGTGTGCATGCCTTCTCTTGACATCGCCTAGGAAAGAAAAGGATGATGTTTATTTTTGTCCTTGACGTTTTTGCGGCATATACACCGACTCATGGTACACACAGGACCGTAACAGCACTTCGTCAGCCCTCCCCCCCCCACAGAAAAAAACGTTGTTCTTCGCCCCCCCCCATAGGGTGATAACCCAAACGTCTGAAGACTTATAAGCTATAACCCCCCTGACCCCCCAGCAGGTTAATCGTTTTTGCCACCGTCATCTATCGATCCTTAATATTTATATTGTACTGGTTAGTGGTACGCGATCCTGCGTAGCGTGATAATTTTTAACAATTCATGATTGAATCGGTCACTATGATCGGGAATTGCATACATGTTGCTATCAATTTTTTTATCCTCCCTGCTCACGTAATCAGATTCCCCGGTAGAACTGAATGAGTTGTCTTGGAAACTGAAGGGCCTGTAAATAATATTTAAACATTTAACATATTCGTGCGGTTTAAAACTCCAATACATGATGTTGTTTCGTGACCACCTGTGTCTTCTATGTCAAAAGATATTGAAATCGCCCAAATGTACTAAGGCACACGACTTCAAATTTATAGTCGTTCACTGGCAATTAAATTTTCCTTGCGGCTTGGCATTTGTCTTGTTGCGTTCAGATTTCCAGGACGCAGGAGCATTCGGCGCCAGTCATTTAGGCGCCTATGGACATTTAAACATAGGCCTATAGGCCTATGCATTTGTATATGTCTCAAAGTTTTCGGTCAGCATAAGGGCAGTCCTTTTCGGCCCAGGTTTTCTCGTCGCCGATCGTTCTGGCACACTTCTTGGAGCCCATTGCCCATTTGTAGAAATCATGCCTATTTTTTCTTTTTTCTTTTTTTTGGGGGGAGTACTCAATAATTCATAGATTTTGCGATATTAAATCGCGCCTAGCGCGAAATTTTTTTTAAGTTGCAAAAATTTCCAAAAAAAACTCTATGGTATATAATTTATGCTAATTTACGAAATTATTTTGGGCCCCCTTCGATCTCGGGGCCCCCCAATTGGGGCGTGTAGGGTGCGGCAGTTACGACCCTGCATACACACGATCTGTGTATACCATGAGTGCATGATGTGCATATGCCGCTGGACAAGGAAGGTACAGATATCGCCTTGTAGGGCTCGCACCACCCCTCCCAGTATTGCATGAGTGCCAAGCGGGGAAGACAGGGATACCAGTGTTACTAATCAGGTCTTCGGTCTGACCATAGCCTTTATAAGATAGTCGTTACACTCCATTGTTTTCTGTGGCAACTATTGGCGGGGTAGCGACTCCTGGTGGTGATTGGTAATAACTTTATTTTGAGTACAGTGTTTCACTATAGTTTCAGTTATATATGCTGCACAGCAAGTTATTTCTACACATTTCAAGCCTCGAGAAGTAAAATGACTGCGAAATCGGGAACTAGTAAGTTAGCGAATGGGAAGTATTGCTGTATTCCGCAATGTTGTAGTTCTACTGCAATCGCACTTCGTCTGTACCTTGTTCCAACTGGTGACAAACGTCGGTTTGGAGTTGTTACTAAAGAATGGGCCAATAAATTCAAGCAGGTGAGGCTGTAGAGCATTGCATCATTTCTTATATTTGAACGGGAAGGGTTGTTTATCCAGCATGAAGGGACGACGTATGCTGCAAATTTGGATAGGCATTGTGAAAGCAATGTTGTTGCTGTGTTGTGTTCTTGTGTATTGTTAGCAGCATCGTTTTGCATTATTTGTAAGTAATCAGTAGTCTCAAGTGTTTGAAACATGCCGGTCATGTATGAGTCGTTGTCTTGTGATCACATAATTTCCTGCGACTGTGAGCACCTTACTTGCTTTAACTTGAAGAATCATCACTGCATACTTGTTATATTAGGCAAAACGTACTGTGATGTGATTCCAGCCGGAAGGAATAAAAATATAATTCACTCCAACTGTTTTCAATAGACTGATAAACAATACTTGATACTAATTTCCTCATTTCAGGTTATTTTCAAATATCGGTACAACACTGATTTCAAAAATAAGGTCAATTCTGGCAAAGCAATCATTTGTGAAAACCATTTTGAAGAATCAGACATTCATGTCTCCAGCCAAAGAAGCTGGGAGCTCTACCAAAGATATGTTTGCCACAAAAAAGTCATCCCACAATCATTCCAGAAACTCGCCGAGCGATTATCAAGCACCATATCCCAGAGAAGACAAAAAAAGCTATCCGTTATGAAAGCATCGATGATATCTTTTCAACGTACCTGTTTGATCAGACCAGTTGACATCCAAGCTCGTAGCGATCATTCATATGATATCTGTTCCTGGATGCATATTTTATGTACCACCATTATTGCTGTATCCTGTTATGTAACGATAATAAAGACTCTCTCTCACCTGATCTAATACTATTTTGAACATAATGTAGTCCAAGGAGTTAGCAGACTAAAAAAAAATTTTATTTATGAAATCACAAGATTGTGATATAACGGAAAGACAGGGCGGTGCAGAAACGACTTGGAGTGGTATTTTAATTAGACACCCACCTTTGGACTAAAGCATGTAAATAAGAGGCATGCACACTGGTATTAATATAGGATAACATGAAAATAAGCAGCCAAAATGCAGTCAAGTCAAGACTCGAGTAATCTCAACACTGCTTATTATTAGGTAGAACATTTCTTCAGCGTTTCGCGAAGACTTGCCGATGATGAAAACGGTGTTATCGTACGTGTACGACAGTGAATATACGCTCTGGCTCTAATAGCCTATATTTCCGAATCATAGCTTCCACCACATTCCGGTCTCTATCATTATAATATTGATACCAGTCCGTTCCACACAAAATAGTGCGCATATCAATGAATTTGGCAGGTAACTGTTTTTGGAAATTGCGTTCTACTTGTTCAAACATGTGGAAGTACTCATCCTTTGCGACTATCAAACTTCCCCTGTTTCTTGACTCGTACTCATCTGGTAGCCAACCTTTTTTTGAGATTTGATTTCGGCACCATTGGTTGTCTTCCCCCTGAAATTTCTTTAAACCCCATCGAAGAATTGCCCCCGGGAGATATTTCATAACTTTTTCATCATCGGCGGTCACACCAATCTCTCGAAGGCCCTTGCCTTTTTTCCAGGAAAGTTGTTGTTGAATAATAATCGGGCAGCATTCCTTCAATACACGTTTAACGGCCGTTTCTTCGGCCAAGTCATTTGGACAATATTGCTTTTGCAGTTTACTTGAGTACTCAAGCATCATCATTTGCTTTGTATGGCACTCAGCAACATGACACACGTCTTTTAGAACTTCATCATGAAGAACAGATGTTAATTAAATATTCAAATTTTTTAGAACTTCATCCACGGTTTTTTGACAGTAAGTCTTATCGCAGCCCATCAAAACCTCAACAACGTCACAAAATGGATTGGCTGTATCTTCTGCAGAAACCGAAAGTCCTGGGTCCCCTATGCAAACATCTTCTTCTTCTTGGTCCTAAAATCGAAAATGTTCAGTGAATGTAGATACATTCCGCGGTATGCAAGGGAAATGAGAGAGTTGAAGTAAATAGGAACAGATAACTTCAGACTTGGACAACTAGAAAATTGCAATTGATTTTCCTGCACAAGAGGCATTTTCTTGTTAACTTGAGCAAAATGCATCGGACTAAGAGACATTTCGAGGAAAACCACAAATTAGATTGGAATTAAAATAAGAGCATAGTAACATTTCACAAATAAGACTGGAATTAGAGCATAGAAACATTTCACAAAGTAGGTTAAAATTAGACTACTGGCATTTTGCTCTAATTTAGTCTTTAGTCAAATTAGACTAGAATTATCTAGTTGTTCAAGTCTGCATTAGACGGCGCTAAAAAGAATGACCAGCAATAGCAACAACAAAAGAGTTCATAGCAAGTGATAAAGTGATTTCGTTTTTATTGGTACTGGCATAGCCGTTATGTAGGCTATACTACAGGTATACGAATATACCGGTATACAGTATCGATACCTGTACCTGTAAGGCAACAATTTTACAGTTTTTGGTGATCAACATTATTGTCAGGTAACGCATATACTCAGTACTCACGTCATCAAACAACTGCATAAGCTCTTCATCTGACATATCCATCGTTAACAGTAAATCAATATCCGGCAAGATAGGAAAATAACACTGCGTCGCATGTAACTATAGTTATCTTTCAGGTAACAGCTGCCAGGAACAAATCCACCGCTAAGTGTCGCCGTCCCGCCCTAGTTGACAATGGAGTGTAACGACTATCTTATAAAGGCTATGGTCTGACTATAGATAACTAACCTACGTAGGTTATCTATAGTCTGACCCGGCCGGGGATCGAACCCACGACCTACCGATCAAGAAGCCGGGCGCTTCACCATTGTCTTGATCGGCAGGCAGTGTAATCGGCATCGCCTAGGCCCCGGTGGGTGTCATCATCATCATTGGTTTATTAGCAATTTTATCAGTTCAATACACCACAAAAAATGCGATACAATGAAAAGAAAGGAAGATGTCGAAGCGACTAGGAGTTTGTCTATGGAATCGGACACCCACCTTGGCCTAGGGCCCCTAGGCGATGTAAAGAGGAGGCATGCACACTGAATGAAAGTAAAGAAGATAGTATAGAATAAAGAAGCGACAAGAAATAGTGGGGCATGTCATGGGAAGCGAAATCGATAGGTCAGTCGTGGTCCGGTAATCTTGAGGATGGACTGTATTTATTTAGTAGTAATTGCTTGTATTTCGACTTGAATGTGGACATGCTCGTCGACTGTCGGATGGCCGGCGGGATACTGTTCCACACATCAGGTCCGGCATATTTGATAGAGCGATGATCTTTTCGGTCGATCATATGATATTTGGACGACGTGGACGCGCGTGTGTTGTACTTGTGCGCTTTTGATTCAGAGGTAAAGAAGTCATTGAAGTATTCGGGGCAACGATCTTAAAGACTACTCCTAGTCGTTTCGGCATCTTCCTATCATTCATTGTATTGAAGTCTTGTGATGCCTTGAAGTGATGAAATTTTATGAGTACACTTGAACTTGAACCTACGGTAGGTTAGTTATCTATAGTCGAGTGGTTTTGATATTTAGGAGCGCCCATCCGACCGTATCAATCACATGACAAATTGACAAATCACTGCCCGAACTAACAATGCAGTTGATTGACAGTTGATTTGACAGTGTCTGTGATTGGAATATGTTTGCCGGCTGTTCGAATGTTTACGTTCGATACTCTGTCTTAATGAGTGAAATCCATAGTAGAATATTCGATGCCGATCCTCGCAAGATCGCCCCAAGCTTGAAAGTGTTGAACACATGGATGTACACACAGCGAATGAATTAGTACCGTCTACCGTGTCATTACCGTAGTTCGAAGATGCAGCTGTAACCGGGTACATATACTTTGGCAATGTCGCGCAATGTTGATAATACCAGCCAGCGCAATGTTGAAAATGCCGGCGCTTTGTCGATAATTCGGCGCAATATCAGAAATGTCGCCGCAATGTAGGTACAATATACGAACTTATACCTTACAATATTTATATCTATGGTATTGGGTGGGGATGTAATGTGAAATTCCTATGTTTTACAATTCACAGGTGATAAACTTAATGAAACGACAACAGACAAGATCGGGTGTATTCAACATGGTATGGTCGTACCTCGTACGCCATAGAAGTGGGCCAAAGATGAAGGTGAAGGTGCCTCAAACTCGAACAACCAAGCATAACATACCCACCCAATTCAACATGAGTCATATTTACTAAAAAGTTTATCTAAATCAGTATATTGTAAGTTATAAGCTCGTATATTGTACCTACATTGCGCCGGCATTGTCGACATTGCGGCAACATCATCGACATTGCTATCTGTAAAGTATAATATCAGTTATAATTATTGGAATATAAGTATATTGCACGGTATAAGTTCGTATATTGTACCTACATTGCGTCGACTTTGCCGACATTCACAAAGTAGATGGACCCGCTGTAACCCCTTTATTGTTCGTTTATATTCAGGTAATTCAGCATGACCATTATGAGTAATTCCCTCTCAACATGCAAATGCCCGTCTCCACACCATTTCAGATCAAATTGAAAATGTTCACATCGATCAGGCATTAAATTTGGTGCATAACAAACTTTGTATCAAGAAAAGCGGACAATTCGTTACAGAGTTATTGCAATTTGAAAAATGACATTTTGTGCTCACTCGGCCGTGATGCTATACCGCTTGGAACCTGTGTCTAATTGTAATTAACATTATAGTGATCAAATTGCTGCCGGGCAGACTTGAATTTCTGTAGTAAAATATTTTGGTATATGCTTATTGTGATAGACCTAAATTTTTAACTTTACTAATGGGGGTTAGGGGTCAAATGTCAATTCAAAGTCATCATGTTTTCAAAATCAGCCATGCGTAACAAATATGCAACTCTGCCTAGCGTAATTCTATTTAAACCGATTTTTTCGAGGAAGGTGTCAAATGGAAGCTTGGAAAGAGTATAACGTTGCTGAATTGGTATTGCATGTGATATTTGACTGCCACTTGTCTAAAACTTCATTTAAAAGATGCGCTCTAAATAGTGCATGACCTGTTCTGCATAAAGTGTCAAAGTATATTTTTAACCGTGTTCCTGTCTTATATTCAATTCATAACCAATTCTGATGGATTCTAATTGGTAACAGCTTTCATATGACACCTTACTTATGAATTTTGAGTTAGATAGAGTCGTGCCAGAGAGTTCAGAAATATCGTCACGCATCACTGATTTTAACATACTGGTATGTCAATTTTCAAATCAAGATTTGAACCTTGATTCTGTAATGCGGAGGGGAATTCCTAGTGAGTGAAGAACATGTACCACCAATCATTGCTTACCAGCATTACTACCTGCAGCCTGTATAAGTAATGATTTTAGCAGTTATAATTATACGCAAATTTCATGGTTGAGTAAGCACGAAATCCTCATTCTTCATACTGCCATTGCTCAAGAACCGATCAATAAAGTTATATTAATTAAATTCTATTCTACTCAGAATTGGGTACTTTAGTTGTATATGATATTGCAGAGAAATCTGAGAGGGTGTGAAGACGAATTGAAATATTATTTGGATGTTGACTCGAATTACTGATAGTCGGTAAACCCAGAAGCACCCTTGCAAGCATAATGCACATGCAATAAATAAAAGTACTCGCTGAGCATGGCAATTATTATCTACTGTAACACATCATATAAGGAGTAGAATAATGGCAAAATCAGATGATCACTGAATTAATATAATTAAAATTAATTAAAAAATAACCTATTTTGCATTATGCACCATATTATACTTTTAACCATGTTGCTGTCAAATATCAATAATAAAACTAAGTTTCGTGCATTCTAGTTGGAAACAGCTTTCAAATGACACCTTGCTTGTGAATTTTGGTTTAAATAGAATTGCACCAGATGAGTTAAAAAATATCGTTATGCATCACCGATTTTAACATGTGCCAATTTTGAAATCGCGTTTTGAACCTTGACCCAAAACTGTGGAGCGGGGAAATTCGTGGTAAGTGAAGAACATGTACCAACAATTATTGCTAAATAACATTCAAACCTTTACTCTACGTAACCTCTGAGCTATATCAGTTACAATCATACACAGGTTTTGTGTTGCCAAATTTCATGGTTGAGTAATCACAAAATCATCATTTTTCAAACTGCAATAACTCGAGAGCCGTTCAACGAAATTGTCCGAAATAAATTTCGTTGTACTCAGAACTAGATACTTTAGTTGTATACAAATTTAGAGAAAAATCTGAGAGGGTGTGGAGACGGATTTAAAAAATATTTGCATGGTGAGAGGGAATTACTCTTATGCATTTGTCACCAAATTTGTTGTTTTAGCTGTAGCGTACATCGTCACGCAGACAAAAATTTGTGTTCGGTAGATAATAGTGTTCTGGTGCCAACACTATACCAGGTTATGTAGAAACTTTAAGACTTTCGAAATGAACCATCCATATAGCTTCATACGACTAATGGTCCTGGAAACATCGGGGATGGGGCCTAAACATCGAACCAAACTGTACCAAAACAGTTCTACTGTTTTATTCTTAATGCTCACAAGTCACAGCAGACTTTACAAAAAGCTGGATTGTTTCATATCGACCAAAGCTCATTCTGACTAAAAATGTTTTAGGTATTGTTTTAAATTTCGATCCACACGCTGATATAGTCACGGTAGTTGAATATCTCGAACCCCAAGTGGATTATTATTTATCATGTTGATTAAATTGGAAAAGTACCTTTAGTTGTCATCTTAGTATATATTGAGGTGATACTGTAAATTGGGATTTATCGCATAACTGATGACTCTAACTGTCTTCCTTTCCTTCCATTCTAGCATTGTTTTACATGGTACCGTTCATCAGGGTGTTTTGACTATCAGGGACGGTTGGTATAGCGTATGGGTAATTCCAAATCGAAGGGTGAACACCCAAGTTATTCTGCTTACAATGAAGCCAAGTCGACATATGGACGGGCATTCAACGCACAGCATTTGCCGGGCTACACTTCGGTACTTGGATTTCATCACATACACGGCATCAACATCGAGTTACAAGCCAATAACAGAATTGCGAAAAGAACCTCTGGATTTTGCGACGCTATTGTGTTCTCATCAAGACGCATAAGGACACACGAAAAATTCATTTTGACCCTGCACGACATTGATAACGGATGGAGTGGAGCGCTACGTATTGGATTTACCTCTGTGAATCCGCAAGAAATGTCGTCTGCTCTCCCAAAGTATGTGTGCCCAGATTTAACAAAGTTTCCTGGTTACTGGGCGAAAGCATTGTCAACGGCTGTTTGTCAGTTGAACAATGAGATCATTATTTCCGTAAACGGGAGGGGAGAACTCAATTACTCTGTCAACTACGGCCCGGAACAAACACTTTTTGATGGGATCGATGTCTCGGGTGATTTGTGGGCTATTTTTGATTTATATGGCATTACCAAGTCAGTAATGATCAGAGCATACGATGAGGACCTAACAGCTACATTAGACTTGCCAATAAGTAACTCCCGCCACATACAGCTGCCTGCAGATATGATTTCATTGGCTGCTTCGACTTTTGAGCTTGGAACCGATCATCTCGAACCTATTTCTTTCTCGGCCACTATGGGCGCTGGGTTGAAATGCCGAAACCGCATTCATGTTACAAGAAAAGAAGATTACGCCGACGATAGCTGTGTTGCTTTCACAAACGTTCGACTTGGCGCGGGCCAAACGGCATACTTTTACTGCGCAGAGTGTAGGGAACAGCGACTTAGCAGTTTGTTGGAAGAAATCAATTTCGGGATCGGGATCACGACTTGTGATCCTACGACATTGCCTGTTGGCGAGATTCCGTGTGACGCTTCGTCATTAATGGACAGGCCGGAATATTGGGTGTTTTATCGCGAATTCGCGAACCCACGGGTTGGCGAGTTGTTTTCAATTTCCGTCGAAAGGGAAGGGATGATAACGTACACACGACAGTTCGAAGACAAGGACGTACTGTTTCACGCCGACGTTTACGAGCCTTTGTATATATTTGTGGACTTGTCCGGACCTGTGTCTTCCCTAGCTGTAGTCGGTATTAGCGGGTCTTGTGTTGCGTCCGGCAGTAACTCGACAACCGCACTCAACTCTCTGGGACTCACATCTATCCATAATACAGCCAATCGTAATGATCGCGATGAATATGTCCCTATGGGCTATCCCCATGAAAATGATTGGTATCACCAATCAGGTAGTGGGTCATCAGAAATGGTGCCACACGTGCGACCTGGGACTCCGCAACTGCCTGTGTCTACGTACCCGCACGAATACGTTCTATGCTCTCCACAAATCGCTGATGACACAAGTTCCGACGATGATTTCCACGATAGTGTGGACAACCAGACAAATTTGGATAGACTTGAAATTTCTCAGACTCCTGACACCGCTGGATTGAGTACATCCCCCAACAAACAAACTGCTACTTGTGATCGTGCTGGCACCTCATCGAGTCAATGCTCCAAGTCTGATGACGAAGCCATTAAAAAAGGGGAGGCCAGCGGTGGTGAAGCGGAATGCGTTATATGCTGCGATCTGACTGCCAATTCTGTCATGTATCCTTGCGGCCACGCCTGTTTGTGTTACGATTGCGGTCAATTTATCTTGAAACAAAAGTCTTCTCATTGTCCAATCTGTCGTGCAACCGTAAAGGACGTTATCAGAATTTATCAGTCCTGAAACACTGCTTCTTAGTTAGTTCGGCGAATAAGCAATTTACCACTCAACCACTCGGGTTTATCAGCTCTGTCATCATGGAAATGTGCAATGTATGACTTCGACAATGAAGTGACGTCACAGATTCTCAGCGACTTGACAAAACTGCTGCTCATATTCAAAATTTTAGAGGCACACTGTTGTCGTGGTATTGTTTTTACACACAAAAGTTAGTTGAACCCCAAAAACTTCCAACATCCAATTTTTCCCCAAGCACGACGTAGTTACAGGATCCAAGGAACTTCTACATCGTTTATCGAGCAGCATTTTGTGACTACTCGACCACTTCTACTTTGTATGTTGCACCAAGAATGATTATGATTTTCTTGTGTGCTATTTGTAACTACCGGTACTGAGTGCTTTAAGATACTTTTTCTGTTCCAACTTCAAAAGCTTGCAAATCTATTGTATTTTCCTATTATATTTTAGGTTATGTTAACTTTTCACTACATTTACGCCTCATAGTATTACATGCATGCCATTGCCATGCTAATGTGTATGTGACTGATGATGGTAGAGCCACTGAAGGACTAATTTGATCACTTGAACGCCAAGTAGTTCAAATTGTTCTCAAATCTTCGGAATTTAATGTTAACTTGAGCTAGAGATGCAGTCTAATCGGGTTATTACCTGTACTGTCAAATTACATTCGCATGCCGAAGTCCCGCAATAGACCTTCCAATTGACTGTTTTGCACTGAAATATGGTACTTCGTACATCCAGATTATAAGCGATTTGGATTGCACATTCTCTTTGTACGTTCTTACCATACTATGACATTTTTTGGCATAGCGCAGGGGTCACCAACCTTTTTGCAACCGAGAGCTACTTTTGCGTAATGAATGAAGCGGCGGGCTACTATTTACTCCCGCCGTTTACCCGTACCACACTGAATTTCCGCTTTGATATTCATAACACTGGGCAGGACTGGACATCATGTTATCTGTTTCTATAGCAGTCAGTGGGAAGCCTGGCATTGTATGATATCAACTAGTGCGCTGTACTCTGGTATTTAACTTGACACTGCAATTCCTAGTGAGTGTTCCAGATGTGCATTAATTAAGCGTGTTTTGTGTTTGTTTTTGATGAAGTTCATGTCCGAAAAGGCTGATATACAACGATAAGTTGAACCATAGACGCTTGCAACCTTTATAGCTGCTGCGCATACACCACTGTACTTTTCCGTATCAACAATGCACCAAACGTTTGCTGCAGACTGAGGTGGGGGTCATTTTGCTGTGATACAATTTCAATCTTCAAGCGTTCAGCATCCAGAAATGACAAGATTTGATTATACCGGACAGCAGCAACGATTACAGAAAGTTAGAAACATTGTATATTAAACTGCGTTGAGTGTAACAGAAACAAGCTGTGCCAAAAGATGCAATACGTAATGGGTATACAGATATTGAAAATCTGCTAGTACTTCACGGCTATCTGACTCCGAATAGTAATATTGTTTACTACTTTGGCATTGTCCTGGTCGTCGAGCTATCGTAACGGGGCCCCCACCATTTCAAGAAGACCGTGGACGGCATTCCGTCATGTCGCTTGTATCGGCACTGCGCTGTATCTTGAATTTCTGGTGATTCTGTCACATACATCTATATATTATTAATTGTAATTGAAGATATTTTAAGTGTTTATATATGTAAGTTACATGTTAGTGTGTTTTAAACAAGAATAGCTGAATCAATTAATCTATGTATTCAAAAGCTCACTGGTAATAATCTGACGAATATTGGTAAATGATGCTTTTCCACCTATTTTTAGAATGGGCTCGCGGGCTACTTATCTAGTACTCGCGGGCTACCTGGTGCCCGCGGGCACCGGGTTGGTGACCCCTGGCATAGCGCATATAGTGCATCTGTGTATTGAAGTCAGATGCAGTACTGCATCAAAATATTTTCGACAATGATACACAATTCAGAATAAATGGTGATGTTGTGTGGATACGTCAGCCCAGTTTGAGTCCAAGGCAAACGTTTCCATCTCTTCGATATAATTGTTCACAGCAGGATGGTACTTGAGTCATATTTGAAAAATGACTCAGTTCTTATGACGGTAGCACCTTCCCGAGAATCAATTCACATGTTATGGTGGAAAGGTGATGATTGTAAAGAGGCAAATCAAATATTTTAGTTTATCAAGACATGTTTTGTTTTGCAATAGACGAACAAAGTCGAAATATGGTATTTTATGTTCTACATTCTCCAGTTACATCACGTACTTCTTACATACCTACTTGATTAGGCTCTAAACAAAAATACTTCCTTAATGCTACTTGGTGGCCTTTTTAATTCTCTGATTGCTTCATGCCATTTGTATAATTGAATCATCCCAATAATAAATGTTGACTTGTGAATATGATCTCACATTGTCGTTTGTGTTATTTATGGCGCCGGCTAGATCGTTGAACCCAACCCACAGACAGGTGGTCAAAGTAATCGCCGTTGGTACCCTAGCAGAAATGATGTACAATAGTAAATTTCTACTTCAATGCAAGTTGTGACTTTGAATTATCGCATCTCAGTCGGAATCAAGACGGGAAAAAGCATCTTTTGAAGGAATCCTCTATTTTTGAAATTGCTGAAACATACTTTTTTAAGATTATGTTTTGGCTATGTGTATAGAGAGGTTGCAATTTAACCACAGCTCGAGGGCTCCGTGGATACAGTAAAACAACTTCACTTGTGATTCAAAGGTAGCGACTGTTTCCAACAACTATAGACTGCGCCCGACATGTTTCAGACCTGATATCTGCACTAGAGGTTGTAACCAAGTCAAACTCACTTTTATAGTTTTGACTCGAGTCAAGTCGAGTCATTTTCAATTCACCACCAAGTCCGAGTCAAAGTCATTATGTTGACTGCTCAGTTTCCAGATAAGTTCTTGTTAAACCCACTTTTTATAACTCTGTTTGGCAATATCGAATGTTTTGCATTTATAATATGCTAATTTTCTTCACTTTTAGCTGTTTCTGGTCGCATTTTCAAGTACCAGAACCATCAGACGAAATCTCAATAGTGTTCTTACTTTACTACAATGAAATGTCGGCCTTGGTCGTCCGAGTCATATGACTTGGTTGAGTCATGCGCAAATGACTCGAGTCATCAGAAAATCGCAACTCCAGTCACTACAACCCTGTCTGCACTGCACCCTAGACACATTGCAAATGATTCGTAATCTAGGATGACTTTAATGCTACATGTGTGTTATTTTTTACTCATCTTAGACATCATAGCCTACTAAGTTGTTCACAGGGTGTAGCAGGAAGAGTGGCTACTTCATTCTAGTTAGTTTCATGCTTCTTCTCAATGGATAGAACTGCTCAATGATGTTTTTTTTACTTGACTATCACTACCACTCCGTTTTATCAGTTCCAGCGAGCAGGCATCTTTAGGAAATTAAAATACATATAATTTATTAGAAGAAAGGCTTGATTAAGTGATAAATAAAATTCGCAATTTTATAGCTTTGCCTGAGGGTAAGGCAGACTTTCTCCAAGATAATGAGCCAATAAAAATATTCTATCGCTACCGAACATCATTTGTGGCTTTCCATTGTGTTCCACCACAAACGAAGGCAATCCAAATACGCCATGATCGAGTGCCTCTGCTGTGGTCGCTTTCAGTTCCTCTTTGATATCGTCATTTGTTATCAGCTCGATGAATTTATCCGATAAATCATGTGGGATACCCGCAGAATTGCAGGCCGACTTGAGACTGCCGTCTTCGGTGATGTCTTCACTTTTGTACCAGATTCGTCGGAACAGTTGGCGCGATAGCTCTTCGAGATGGTCACTGGCATCTATTTTCGCAGCAGTAAGGAGTCTTTGTGCCTTCAGGGAGCCTTTGTTCATCATAATATCAAACACATCGGGTGGAAATTTGAATTCAATTCCATAGTAATCGGCTACCCGGTAGAGATCCTTGCCCATGTACCTAGAAAGTACCAAATGTTAATGACATTTACATGATCAGATAAACCAGGTTTTGAGGCTAATATTCTAAATTGATCACACAAAAAATGTCGTAACAAATACAAAGATCAATATGTTAGCCAATTATTAGCAGCACACAATATTTGATTAATTGAGAAAAATATAGCTTCTTACTTTGCACGAGCAGGAAGCATTCCGGGAGGCGAATTTCCTGTTTTTTGCATTATTCCCGAAATGAGAACTGGCTTCAGCTGTAAATCCATGGATGGCCAAAGCTTGTTACATTTTGTTAGAACTTCAAACGCGATATACGAATACGGAGACAGAACATCGTAGAACAGTTTTACCGATCGCCGTGTCACAGCCATCTTCTTCTCACTCCACACAGACTATTTCCTCCAAATTCTGCAAAAACTCGGCAATTTGCTCAATGCAGTATGAGCGGGCATCCATAAAAGACGGAAAAGCGGAAAACGTACCCTAAAACGCGGAACTAAAGGAAACATTGACAAATGCTGACTCCTAAAAGGCGGAAACAGCGGAAAGGTTAACCGTGCGAGGTTGAGGCAAATTTGGCGGAAGATTGAACATCGATTACATGACGGACTTTGATACTGACATAATATGCTTGCCGCGGAATCTCAATACAGTAAGCGGAATACGGAGGACAGCGGTGGTAGCGGAAGATATTTTTAAACAGCAGAAAAGTTAACCATACGGGCCAATGATATGGATGGAAATGGCAACTCCAGTGAGCTCTGCGTTTCAGTATAGATAACTAGTTATAGATAACTAGAGCATGGAAAACTGTCTGACGAAACGAGAGAGTAGCTCAAGAGAAAAAGAGCGGACAGCATTGTTGCGTCCCAATGCCAATCTCCATAACAATGAAAAATTCGAGGCTGATTGTGGGGGTTCCAGGGCCGTGAGCGGAATAAAATTTATATTTTCGTAATCAGTGCAGTGTCAGCTTTCGATTGATACCCGTTTTACCAAATTTAATGCTCGGCAAGCCGGTCAAAAATGACCTTCAAATTGCCTGTAGCCAAATGGGAATTGTGACGTGAAACAATTTCACCGAGCCGTGAGATTTGCTTGTGTCGACACCATATAGGACACTATGGTGCAATCGTATGTGGGTCACATGGTGATCCCAGCACTACGAGCAAAGTATGTAGTTCCCTCGTAACAGATACCTGGCGTTATCTAGGGACGTTACGTTAAGGACCAGCGGTCTGCTACAATAGTCAGCTATGGGCAAGGAGAAAGTGTCCCACAATATCTGAAGGTGTTTGGGGTAGGATACCAGAGTAGATTGGAGCTTACATATGTTAGCTGACTATTGCTCCAGTATCAAACGAGACAACCCACAGAATTATGAGCTATTTGCGTAGGGCTAGGGTCAATTTGGACCCTGAAACTCGCATTTTATTTGTCATGCAGAAGCAATATCAGTTTAAATCAACCAAATAAGCAGTGCAAATGTTTGTCTGAAGTCTATTGATTTACTTTCGGCTGCATGTGGTTTTTGAAACGTTTTATACAATAAACACAAAATATTTAAAGTACTTTTGAGACAATGTGGTGGGTGCCTAACCCAAAAACTTGACGCGAGCATGCCCGTTAATCCTTTATTGGTAGGGTTACCATATTTCAGCAACCCAAATTCGGGACACTCTTTAGCGCCCACTAGTGGATTTCAAATTGGATTATGACGTCACAGTAGCAACGCTTTGCTCATAGACCCGAGGTTGTCACGGTCCGGTTCAGGAGTATGTGGCTGTGTGTTCTGTAACCGGGAACGAAAGCACATGTTTTAGCCCCCTCCTGCCCAAATAAACAATGATTTTGAGCCACACTATGGGGTAATCGATGCAACTTCTGGGCGACTCCGCCTCCAATTTGAAAATGTTCCGTGGCCCAGATCAGAATTTTACAATATTAAGCTGCCGAAGGCAGCATAGCGAGAAAAACTAATAGCTACGCCCGTAAGGGCGTAGTACAGAGTTTCCGCAATGGATCCACCACAGTTCTTGTTCAGATTTAAGACATGATATAATATATATATTGGTAGGAATTTAGTGNACAAGACATTCTGGTGTTTTAGCCAAAGGATCTTCATCCGTAAGCNGTCATAGNCGGGCTTGACCCTACCGACAAGAATTCAAAGNNTNGGTGTTTTGGGTANATATNATGTAACATNAAANCTGNGAGTATATAGGATAAAGAGTTCTTATGGGAANNTAAAGTATAAATNAAGGTAAAGTCATAATAAGGAAATAAGATTANCAAAATAATTTATAGTATNAGCAGAGGGTAATAATATAGTAGCATGAATATGACTCAGTNCAAAGCAACTCTACCATAGCATCTCACNTCGTCAGGGGTGGTAAAGATGTAGGTAGGGCGTATTATTAGCCTCTCCTTTTCTGTAGCAAATNCCGGTAATGCTTACGGCAGAGGGATTATAACAATTTTGAGTGAGTTTAAATAAATGAACTNGTATGGGGGGTGAATTTCTACGAAAATGGTTGATTTCAAATCGTATTTTAACATACTTCTACATCGAAATCAGACAAAAGCAATACATTTTTGAAAAGAACTAGTTTCATACTTTAGGATTCTGCAATAAAAAAATTTGGAAAATTTTGTTAGTTCAGCAGTACCTTACGGCCTGAAAAAGCGGGACGTTTGGCTGACTGGTCGGGACGCCGGGACAAGACGTTAAAAAGCGGGACTATCCCGCCTAAAACGGGACGTATGGTAAGCCTATTTATGGGTGATTGATATGAGCCATATAGTAATCGCGAGCACTGATTACCTTGTTTTGCGAACTAGGGATTTGGAAATGTATCACGTAACAATTTAAAACACATACCGTATAATGCGACTATGGCAACGAAGGTTTGAACTGAACTATAAGGAAAGTTATTTCTTGTGACTTTAATTTAATTGCCACTCGTATTTTGCCACATTGCCTTTTTTTTGAATCTGTATTACGCATGCGAGGTACGTATAGGCAGCGAATTCGTGGCATATTAATGATCAGGCTCCAAACTAAACGAATTTCCTGTTCAGTTGATACAGCCTATGGTTTTAGTCATTAAAAAGCAAGTTTTATGTTTTGCATTCCATTCCAGGGTCGATAATTTAAAAATAGGCCCATAAAATGTCTTTCGTCGGATCGAATAGGCATGTTTACATTGTTTAGTTTTAATCCGAAGTCTTTGATATCACGATGGAGTTTCACAGTTGAACATGGCTTGGACTCGTACTTGACCCGTTGCCGATCGACTAGGACTCGTACTTGACCCGTTGCCGATCGACTAGGATCCGGAATCGACAGTGAAGCGAAGTGAAATGACTCGATTTGACTAGTCAAAACAATTGAAATAAACTCGACTTATGACTCGGATCCTTCCGACTTGGTTACAACCCTAGGCTATAGGTGAATCGACTACGCATCAAGTTAAGTTTTCTTTATTATTATTTCATCACAACCGCTCAGCGCAAAAGCGCGAGACTAACGAAACAAAAGAAAATTCCCAATAAGCAAGAATTTGCCACGAGACCACAAACGATGGCACCACGACAGAGAAATGGCTTGTAGTACGAGGACATGGAGACACCAAAATAGGCAACGACTGAACAACTTCAAATAATATTAAAAAAGTATCATATTACAGAGGGTAACGAAAGAAAAATATTAAATATATTTCATCACAATAGCTCGGATACGAATATACAATCGCTACACGACAATCACAACCAAGGAACTACGAGTGACACAGCCACCACCAGCCGAACAGTCAAGTAAAAAACCGATTGGCCATGCAATTCATAAACTTTTACTTGCATGAAACAAGCTTCGCTTTCTCGATTCCCACAAAAAGAAAAATAGTACGGAAACAATATAATCGGACGAAGACCGCAACCGTACCAAGTAGTCGCATTCGAAAACAAATATTTCAGCGTTTAGTCCCAAAACTGAAAACACCTTAGCGTGAAACAGGCTGTCGAGACGAGAGGGAACAGTGCAGCATCGGTAACGGAAATGTCCGGTAGATTTATGAATTCATCTCGGCTTTGAGGGAGCCTTCACGGATATGAACCTTCACGATCCCTCTAACCTAAACAAAAAACGGTGTGCAGTGCACAAAGGGAACGACACATATAGAACTTCGCAATCATTTGAAATTCAAACCCGCTATGAACACAGAGTAGGTACCGTAGGCTCCGATGAGATATTGTGCCGTAATAGGTTTTGTTACGTCACACTAAAGCTGTGACATCCCTCCGGGAAAAATCTTGCCCGCACTAAAACCACCCGTGACGTAGAGAGAGAGAGAGAGATGATATTCTTTCTCGCCTGCACCATCGAGATGCTTTGGCGACGGAGTTGCGATACGGCC
>ATSW01014168.1:0-16602 GCA_000444245.1 Botryllus schlosseri | reverse complement strand
TGTAACTCTTCCACAGGTTACATATATTTACGATGCCAGCGACCCGGCTGACGTATAAGACAATAAAAATTGTAAGGCAGTTGTAATCACGCAAACTAGAACTGAACAACTCGATGTGTCGCTGGGCAATTGGGCGTGGCCCATGATAAGACTCAAGAATTTTCCATATTTCTGTCTTTCCATACTTCAGCACCGTACCACAATTGCAAACATAGCCGTGTTGGTACTAAGGCAAATATGTTCCGTAATCCAATAACCTCACCAGACGGACACTTGTCTAAATCGCGCATGGTAGACGGGGAGAAAATCATACCGATGGATTGTTGTGCGGTGACCCCGAAAATTCATTACCATTTAGCATGTTCGGAAACCTGGCCCGGTGCATACTTGTTCAACCGTGTGCTGGACTTGAATTTCTGGCAGCAAAGCAACCTATCTTTTGTACTAGCATGTACTTACGTTTTTCTCGTCCGTTGATAAGTCCCGATATATCTTCGAATATTCTAGCGAACGTGTTGCGAATCTTCTCCCGAAAAGTAAGCGTCTTCTCCGTCTGTTCGGATTCGTCACCCTCCGAACTCTCATCGCCTCGCTTCGAATTATCTACGCACGGCATTATGCTTTCGACGTCGATAACGTCATCGTTAACCACCACGTCGCAGGATAACAAAGAGTTATTTCTCATTGGGGGCTGCGGAGCGAAAAAGTGGTCCGTGTCTCTCGAGGTGTGCGGTATTTCTGACTCGGCGCGAACGCAAGCGCCGTTTTCCCGCTGTCTGGCGCGGTGTCCCTTTCGATTTTCACACAGCGCCATACTGGCATGACAGGCGTCGGCCTGCGGTCGTCGAATGTCCAGTAATTGAATGTTGCTTTGTTGTTCATATTTCGTCGTATCTTGGATCATCTCTTTGTATTGTGACATGGAGCAATTAAATAGATGTATATTAAATATTCATGACTCCATTACTCGACGATGTAACTTAATAGCGGATCTGTACGGGATAAGCAAAGACATTCGGCTACATTATCGAGGCAACGCTCCCAACTGCATATGTATAGCGCGACGTAAAATAATCGCTTGTGTCGAGATGAGGGTCACGTGGTGATCCCTTTCAAATCCAAATGCTATTTCAAACAGTATCAAAAACGATTGTCCTGACCTTCATCCCGTACTTGCTGACATGGAGATTTTTTTGTCTTTTGCACTTTCCTGTTAGCCACGGCGTATCTATGACCTGACCATTGACCATTGACAGGACAGTGTTTGTTTGTTTGTTTTGGGGTATTCATGGTGTTTGTCGACTACTATGGCCATTTACACCAGGCCGATATTCTTTTTATTTTCCGTAACAGCCGACTTATAGCACGGCCCACCTCTAGGCTTTTGTAAGATACCGCTGACGCGGATGAGGTGGCGAGGGACTGGACAGTGGACACTGAACACTGAACAGTATGATAGTTTTGGCTGGATCCCTTTTTTTTTTCTCCAGCTTGGGACCGGCAGTGATATGAATTCTGCTCGTCAGTGACTGATTTTTATGGTGCCAACCACTGATACGATTAGAGCCCAGACCTGCAGAGCTACGGCGATGGTTATCTGGTGACGCAAAGCGCTGATTTGATATTATTAACAGACAGTCCGGCAGACAGCTGAAAGGCATTGGAAATGTTTTTCAGTGTATAATCGCTCTTTAAAAACGGACACTGAAAGGTGCCACGATTAACCAGCGAACAGCGATACACCGCATACTGTGGTGTACAATACAAGACTTTATTTCAAAATACAAAATATAGAAACGGATTAACCCAGGCGATCCTGTGCTTTCGTAAGCCTGTTGGAAGCTAGCACGATACTTACGCTTACCCTGCACAACACAAAATACCATACGCTTGAATACAAGTGCCGTATTTAATATTCGTCAGTATGACCCGTATCTTATTCCGAAAATTACGGGCTTCTCGCGCTAAAAACGTACGGCCTGTCATCGTCCGGGAATTGCTCGGCAGAAATACAGAGCATTGCATTTCCCTAATTAGACGAATCAGGCGGAAATAATGACAACTTCAACACTATTGAATATCAGAATCTTTGCACTATATAAATATAACTCTTCTTGCTTTCTAACTGTATAAATGTGGCCGAATTGTGGTGAAACAGATTATTGTACAGTTGGCACAGTAATATGGGGCAGTAATCTGTATGGAAGAATTTCCTAGGCACTAATAAGACTTGGAAACAGTGGCGGCTCGTGACAATATCGGGTGGTGGGGCAAGGGCTGCAAGCGACTTTTCATCAAGATGACGTCACAATGGCGTTTTCCAACGTAAACAAGTAACTTGGTGGTACGGTAACACGAACTTNCCGANAACAGTGATTTTAACGNATGTGCNGCGAGAGGTCTGNTGGTGAGCNGTGACTTGNANTGTGGTAACTGCGTAAACGGCGTACGGAACANAGATTCGACANGGTTCATGTTCGCACTATACCTGACTAATTATCTGCAGAAATGGAAATGACTATAACTCGAGAGATTGCNTAATCCNAACTGGAAAGGTCAACGANTTNGGACACATACGCAATTGTTATCTCATAGATTGGGCCTGTCATATTGAATACAAAACATCATTCTGAAGAANTACGGATAGCAGCCTCGGAAATTCGGTCCCGGTACAGCATCGGAGATTTTGGCCTTGAGGCTGGTGACTGTCACACGACACATACGGCTTACGGTCTATTGTCTATATGTCTGCTGCAAAATCGCCTTTGGAAAATATATCACCGAATAAATACGTGGATGAAAGCCGAAAACTTGGTACACTGTTACATGAAATCATCGAGAAGTAGCCTCATGACCGTTTTCGGTATGGTACACTGTCAAAATTAATACGAGCAGACCAACACCGAATTTTGCGTAAAATTTACTGAGGAATAGGCTGATCAAGCGATCAGCTGTTAGCCGCCATCGAAAACGAAACAGCTATCGCGCTTGACAGGGGTTGTAATCGTAAGCAAATGGCCTGAAGGCCACAATTTCATGGTGAAATTGACATTGGAGATATAAAATAAAACTAAATATTTGAATGCAAACCGAGGATGTTAGTAAACAACTGTTTCATGATATCATAATCTCATCACCTATCTCAGTATGGAACACAGTTAGCGTTTACACAGATACACCGGCTTTTGCGTGAAATCCGCAATGCGTTTGGTAGGCTAAGTGTCAGATCAGCGCACATCTATACCATACTCGACCTTGATAACGAAATTGCTGCCCTAATCATTTTTGCAAAGTATCTCGATTCAAACTAAACGATCGTTTCAAAACGTTTCTCTCCAGGACTCGAGAAATTGCATAAGAGGACGAAGGACGGAAATATGGAATTGGAAATCAACATGATCACGAAAACCAGAGGAATTCACTTGGTCGCCAAATACATGCAAGCCTGATTTCGATCCGTCCATGCACACAAATCACTTTTGACGAATCACAAAGTGACGAGAGTAAATTCTTAACATGAAATACAATTTTGCTGCCCAATAAAAAAGTCATCTTTCCAAACGTAGACCCGCCGGATTTGCCGTCATGGCCGCGCAACCGCCTTGCACAAATCTAACCATAAAGAGTGTTCGATATTCTTCAGCTCCTTCAGCATCGGCCCCAGCTCCGACAACTACACGCTGCACGTATCCGGATACTCCGGGAATGCGACCTACGACGCTCTCGCACGACACAACAATCAACAATTCTCAACGAAGGACGCGGATCAGGATGGTTCGTCAACGAATTGCGCTTCTACATACGAAGCAGGCAGTTTACATACGAAGCAGGTGGTTTGGCATATGCGCCGTCACCAATCTGAACGGGAACTTCAACAAAACAGGTGACGTTGACGTTGACGGTAACCGAGTTCAGATATAGATACGATTGTTACATCACACCTTAGGGGCAACCAGGCTATGTTGCCCTACCTGCTCGGTAATTTTATGAATAGGAGAGAGTAAATCACTGTTTCTTTATTGTGCGCGGCTTTGAGAGAATAGACAGTGAAAGCTTGTTATGAGCGCTACCGGGGCATGCTGTATCATTGCAACAACTATGTCGAAAGTTTTTTTGTCCGGTAATGAAGTATACATAGCTATCTTCTCTGCACTATCTTTAAAACTGTCGATGAATTGCTTGTGATTGGCCTGTTTCAACTTTATATTGTCTGAACGTAATTCTTCTTTTTCTTTCTCAAGAGCTAACACACGTTTCCTGAAAATAGCTATTTGTTTTTTCATTTCTTCCACATCATCATTTTCTGCATGTATCCTTGCAGGTGTAGCACATTCACTATTTGTGGTCAACAAATCTGAATGTTTTTTTTTGGGGGGTGGATATCCTCATTCTTTTCTCAGCGCTACTGCATTCTATTCTCTTGCCTTTGTTCCATTCAAATCCAGTAGGTCCTGCCACCTTGCCCATTGGAAAATGCCAGCTGCATATTCTTGTATTTGTCGTTGGCGTAAACCCTTTCTCTCTCCTAAAATACATTACAAAAATGTCATTCAAGTGGTTCATCTGAAAAATTATTGCCATTGATTACACGATCTTGGCATACAAAAAGCAAAGCCTTTAATTTAAATACAATTTATCATCCACCCCTTGCCTTATTAATTTCAGCCACTTTCCCATGGCTTTCTTGCATTTCGGAAGTCGATAGAAAGACAACTCTGGATTTGTTTCTCTTCTATTACGACATTGTGGCACGCAACACTGTGGCATTTTGAGCGACTGTAAAACAACATAAACCATTCTAGTAACCATCTAAAAACCCTGAAACTCGCTAATTATACTACGATGGTACCATAAAACCTCCAACTGTACCACAAACAACCTCACTAAGACAGAAAATACGAATTGAAAACAGACCAATATCGGACATTAACACGGGCAGCGCCTATCTAAGATAGTGGTTTGGCCCCAGCGAACCACAAGTCACGTGACTTTCGAGCCCAATGCCCCGGCTAGGCATTCGCAAAGCGAAAACACGAAAGAGAATTCGATTTTCGCAGAGACTTCGCTATACATGAGCATTTACAAGCGAAAGGACAAGAAGAATACGATTTTCGCTGTGATTTCGGTAGATATAGATTGCGGTGCGTCTATAAATGGTAACGAATTGTTATTGAACAGAATTTTAGGTGGGGCAATGCCCCAGTTGCCCTATAGGACGAGCCGCCACTGCTTGGAAACATTATCAATAATCGACGCCAAGGTCGAACGCAACAATCTAATGTAGCAATGTATCAAGTGGGTTTCGCCATGCAACCATCCTTCATACGAGCCGAATACAACTCTGTTCGCCAACCAAAATACTTCTATCTAATTCGGCACTGTTGCGATCGATACACGGCGTGCACAGTGCACACAGACAGCCGAGATATTATGTAAACCAGTTACTACGATACCTCCTATATGCAGTTTTGGAAAACCCAAAAATCGGAATGACTCAAAAAAGAATACCTTTCAATATCCATCCCGAAGTTGCAATACGGTACATTATTGAGTTAGTAACAGTCATCGCCTTTTTAGAGCTGACCTTTGAGCACCCTTTTGCGAAAAGAGTGTGGTGGTGTACGAAAACCTCCTATACGTGCAAGCATAATTTGGATTAAAATGTTGTATGTGATTTATACCGCGGGGCAAGTCTGAGGTATGTTCTGTAGGGATGGTGTGAGCCTCTGAAAGGTTTAGGATCATGTGAACGCGAACCTTTTTGAAAGGTTATGTGTGAACGCGAACGTGAATCTCATGACGTCATATTGCTAATTCCAGCCCTATATTGCAGTGAAGTGATATATATTTATGTACACGATACCCAACGACGACTCGGGACACATAATGCCACAATGCTGAAAACGGACTTTTTAAACGTCGCCAAATGTATCAACTGGAGAAATCAAATGATATACGGTAATAATCCCATAAATCAATATCTGCCGTCGCTTTGCCAACAATTTCGACGAGGACTTGCAAGGGCGTATAAGCTTACGCCATAACAGTCTAGGCCAGACCGGACAATGTATTCGGCGTCTGAGTGTTGCTACGTTGATATTGAGGAGAGTGTAAAACGGGTTTTGCCCCATTAACAAGTTATACAGCAGTAGCCAACACCCCAATCGCAACGGATTTGGTTTTTATGATACAATAAACATATGAAATCGAGATGGACCCCGTACGCTTGCTAGATTTTACACATTAATTAATGATATCAATTTCATTGATTGTATGAATAAGCATCATTCGCTGATACCGACATATAGCGTATTTCGCTCTTGATGTTGTGAGCAGAGAGTCACTAAACATTCACAAACAGAAAGCTGGATATTTCGAGCAAACTTTTGTAACAAAACATGTAACATTTTTAAGACTGTCAAGGTGCCTATTCGTATATGTTGATTTTTTTTATGCTGCCAGCGCCATGAATAGAGTGGCCCGCAGTTGAAATGCAATCAATTTCAACCAAAGATGTTATAATACCGTGAAAAATGTAATGGATGAAAAGGTTCACAGTGCAGAACCTACCAAGGTTCGTTTGTGAGCGTGAACCTCTAAATTTCAGAGGTTCACAAACAGAACGCGAACGTGAACGTCTCTCGTTCACACCATCCCTATAAGGCTTCGTGAACCACGAGTGCAACTGTACAGTGTATATTCACACCCTGATATCACGAGTGGTACAAGAGTGTGAATACACACTTTTTCATTGAGAGTGCAAGGTCAAGCTGTGTGCTTGACTTTGTCAAAAATGTACCCGAATATCAATTTCCATTGTCTGAGGCAAATCAACATAATATCGATGCGTATATGTTCGTTCCAAGAGTCGCATGCCAATGCGCTTGTTTCATCTCCCCTTCATGACGCTGACTTTGTTGATGGCAACTTGCGATTGTAAAGCTGTGGGCCTTCATTTGTCAAATATATTGATTCGTTTTCCCTTGGAAATGTTCAACGACGGCTGCTGTGCGCGATGATTACTACTGTATGGCCGTATTGAGCGGTACAGGTATATGCAGAGAACAGCGAGGTGCAGAAATTGTGAATAAATTATTAGTTATCAATATGACCTGATGTAACTCTGCTGTGTCGGTGGGATGCGGTATCGTCGGGGACTTTGAACGCCAAGTCACGTTTGCACTAAAACGCGTATTGATTTTTCAGGGTGGTTTCAAGTCAGCTTACATTAGTCTGCAATTTGTAGTGTCAACTTGGATATCCAAACAGTGGTATTTCTATTGAATAAGTAAACGAGCGAAAGCAAGCAAGTACAGCACTAACATCGACAAAAGTGATCTTCTGGGCATGACATTCCCCCAGCATTTCAACAGTTCTGAATAACCTCTACGATCAACCGAAACATGTGAAACCGTCGAAACTATTACGTTGCCAATGCATCCCATTCACTATCAAACTACTCTTACTATCTATTACGCTAGTCCGGAGTCATGAGACGCGCCAGTATCCCGAAACCGTAATTTCAATCAGTATTTTACGAAATCATGTTGACGAATCCTGACACTGAGATTCGAGACGAATACGGGCACATAATTCATTTCTACGCCATATTAGGGTTGCCATGTTTTGAAGACACTTCATAAATTCTGAAAGCTTCAGCACCGTACAAGGAAACAGGTGATTTAGAAAGAATGTCGACCGATAGTAGTACTGTGTTGACTAAAATAAAAAAAAGGTCATCACTTCGACTCGACTCCCGATTTTTGTACGAAAACCCGACATTCGCTGCGTCGTAGTCGCATTTTTCGTGGCATTTTAATCCTTTTCCGCGGAAAAGAGGACAAATTCCCAAAAGACAGGTCATTTAGGCGTCCTCCGAGGACACTTTCAATTTATTGAAAAAAGAGGACAAATCCTCGTAAAAGAAGACGTATGGTAACCCTACGCTATATGCCCTTTACCGGCATTCCGAATTCGCACTTCGTTATTCGTCTGCCACCAAAGTTATAGCAAAATGCAGGATTATTCGATACCCTTATAGGCCCCATGGGCCTATTTATGTGTCGTTTGAGGACCGCTTGTGTGGGATGATGACGAAGCGCCAGTATATGCAGCAGAATGTATGAAAGGATCAATAACTTGACGATACTTTGATGAAGGATGAAATCACAAGTATCAAGTGGGAATGTCAGAAGACTCCGGACTCTACTTTCCATCTAGACGTAAATGTATCCAAGTGTGTTTATCCTGCGTACATACCTGCCTGTACTATACAATGTCAAGTCATATCACCGCCGCTTTCCTTCGCTCCGTAATGAGAACTTTTCATATGGTATTCAATTTTACCTAATTGCGCAGCTATCCCTCATCGTACAAGGTTTTGCAACCCAACCTATCTGCACCTGCTGTTCAACCAATTCCCAGTGAAATCTACGGACCATGGGAATAGCTCTCAATTAATAACTGACTTGTAAACACACGAAGCATTCCTAATACTGATTTGCTCTCCCTCAGGTCTATAATCGATGCAAATTCAATCAATTTCTTTCGTTATACCCACGCCACTTCGGCGTAAGTTCGGAGGCTACTCAATTCATTGAAAGCGCGACGGTAAATACGTCGGCCTTCAGTGGAAGCTTAAGCCGGTAGAGATGGTAACGCACCAACGGAAATGTGAAGCTAATAAGGAACAATTTAAAGATTCAATGAATTCATAACCGGGTTACTCATTGAACAACAGCGATTCAGTCCACGGTCAGGTTCATTAACCGTTTCGCACCGGCGTGTCTATTTTTCGACATGCCGGTACGAGAGAAGGGTGCCGTATTTGAAACCACGATATATTACATATTAATCGTGCTAGGTCGTTGTTGTTCATTTCTGTGAATAGATATTGTTCGTACAAGTTCATTGATACCTTGTTATTTGATATTTATTATATCGAAGACGTCAAAATCGTATATCAAACACCGTAGATAATTATGTTGCAAAATGCACTGTGTCGGCAATTCGCGCGTCATTGACCACTCTCAGATAACGTTCTGTATGTTTCGTTCTAGCCGCCTTCGGGCATAGTTGTTTCATTATGTCAATAGCTAGTGTCCATACAAGTCCACACATATCTTCATATCTGATATTAGTTACATCTAAGCTGATCAAAAGCTATGTGATAGGCCGCGTGACAAAAATATCCGCCGAAGCATCATTTCGCAGACACGCGCGTTCCTCATACCCGCTATATACACTGTCGTTTAGTTGGTTTTATTCGTCATAACCAGCTGTAGTTTGTTGCTATGAATAGCGATTGTCAGTTTCTGTTTATATTGTGCTAAAGCAACTATACTAGTTAGTTCAATACCGCTCAAGGTTTCATTTGAAAACCGGGAAGCGAATTCCGTCAGACTACCGTACCAGCCTCAAGCACATGGCTGAATACCCGTCACATAACGTGAAATATATCGTGTTCTAATAGGCATACACCTTCATAGATTGTGTCTGTGAATAGTTGTTGTCTATATGATTCTAAATAACGGCTAATGGTAAAGTATAATTCGGAATACATACAATATTACTCAGCGATTATACCTACGCAAAAGCGTGCGTCTGGGTATACAAAGAGCTGTCGTACATCGATATATATCTTACGTTGTAGTAATGATAAGCATTTGCAGTAAATCATTATGGTAAGAACTGTAAATATCCGTCTACGAACACTAAAATGACTAATATAGGGTCACAACAGTTAGAGTTATAAGCCTTCGAAGTTACCATACGCGCGCGAATCACGCGCCATGACTCACTCTCTCGGCGGTCTGCCGCGAGCTGACTAAAACGGTCGGCATTGTTTTGATTAGAAATTAGCGCCTGCTAGACGTAGACCGTCGACTCAGGGCTCTCTAGAACGATGAATTCTGAGCCTATACAATACACCAGACTGTATGGTCGTCGAATACCTATACTAAGGTTCATAAGGTCCGCAATTTAGCATTTCTGTTTCCAACCAACGTTTTCACGGCTTGCTCTTGATATAAGTGGCCAGACACAGAGCTCGAAATGATTTGAGTGGCGCAATCGGATCCGCGTTGAAATTCTGAATCGAACGCTACCTTGTTTACCGGGCTCCAATCCCATTAAGGCACAGTTTTTCGATTTTGAAAATTGAAGTAAATTTTTTCGAAAATTATAGCCGTTGCCATTCGGTTAATGCACAATTGCACATAGTCTTCAATAGCGTGAATGCGGAATGTTCCGACGAAACTGTTACTGAGAGGCTCTTCCAGCTGACCGACATAAAAAGGACTTCAGTCACGTGATTAATTATAATTACTTCAAGAATTGCAATATACTGTATACTGCTACCATCAACAGCTACTCATATCGCAATGAAACAACCTGAACTCGTGCGATAGACGAATTTCGATATTTGTTCGACTATACCCCAACTAGGGTTGCATCTAAAACAGAAATTAATTTAAGACAAGCATGCTTAAAACAAGGCCCTTGTTTAGAACATGTTTTTTATTGTTTTTGTTTTTGTTTTTTAAACAATTACGTCACGAATATTTAATTGTGACGTCATAGCGGATTGACATTGACAGTTGAAATTATAGGTTAAATATAGCTCCTTTGACGAAATGGTCTTCCAACCCCTGTCATATGCGGACCAAAAATTTCTTCAACCCGGACTATACAATGTCTTGCAACATTTTTACGGTCGTCGGTCATCATCATCAGAGCATCCATTCTGTACCAATGATCTGTATGGTATCTACGTACTATAGCTGTTGAACCGACTATTTCGCGGGTTCAAGCCGTCCATATTGTATCAGTCGGCTATATCGGGTGGTAATCATCCGTAGGCTCATACAACATGTGTTTCGGAAAGTATTTAAATAATGATACAACTAAAAAAATAGAATTTTTTTCACGGCCTTTGTCTACAAACCACGTTTTAAACAACCATTTGTTTTGAATGCAACCCTAACACCATGTATTTATGAGCGTTCTTGGTGAAAAGAGTACCAACTACCAACCACGTACGGGGCATACACATCTAACGTAACCAAGTCTTAAATTACTTCCGTCTCAAATTTTGCCATTGCCCTAAATCTAAGATTTAAATAATAGCCGTGCACAGACGAGAAGCTTGCTAAACCGTCGGTTGGTGCTATGCGCAACCAATCACGTGATAAAGTCCTGCAAACACCTGCCTGCATGTAATCAAATCACAATCATATCAGCAATCTTCTCGAAGCACACTTCAACCCGCGTTTCCATGGTGACGTGTGACGATCAAAACAGGCGCATTGATTCCAGATGTTTATGTAATCATATGTAATATCAACGCTAATATCAGCTTTATATCAGAATAGCACATGCTAATTCTTTTTTCGAAAGTAGTGTTGCATTTAAAAACACTTTGTTTAAAGCATGTTTTAAACAGTTTTTAAACAAAGGCCGTTGTTTAAAAAACAAAATTGTTTTCTTTTTCAAATGTTGCATGATTATGCCATAATGTTTAAATACTTTCGAAAAACATGTAGTATGTGCGTAACGACGATTTACACCCAATATATAGTCGACGTATACGATATGGAGTGGTTGGAACCCTCGAAATCGTAGTCGGTTCAACAGTTGTGGCATGTAGATATATAAAACATTGGTACGGAATGGATGTTTGGATGACGATGACCGCTGACCGTAAAAATGCTGCGTAACGATGTAGTTCTTGTTAACGATATTTTGGTCTATTTACGACAGTGGTCGTAAGTCCTTTTCGCCGAAGGAGCCATATTTACCCTATATTTTCATTGCCAATGTCAACCGACTGTGACGTCACAATTGAAGATTCTTGACGTCATGGCTAATAAACATGTTTCAAACATGGACCGTGTTTTCAAGATGTTTTTCTTTACATTGATTTTTGTTTGAAATGCAACCCTATGCGTAATACCTAATACGGCATCACCGCCCTATATGGTGCTGTGGTTCACGCAGATAGAGCCAACTCACCCTATAGGCAAATGTCAGCACATGCAAAGGCGTATTCGATTCATTCACACTGACTGGTACGGGTGAGAATGCAGAGTTTTGGACCAAAAACAACTCACAGCCTCCGCTATGGGTGAAAGCCTGGAAACCAACGTCTTTTGTTGCAGATGTGCTCCCGTTTTTCAAGAGTTTTGTCTGAACGCGGCACAAGTTTGCGTAACATCTTCTGACTCCGCTCTATTGAGTATCAGAAGTGACTGGCAGCAGGGCCCACTATATATATTAGATAGCATGTCGAGGAAGCATTGCTTTCGTACTATCAATGGCCAATGCGACAATCGTTGCTTGTATTATAACTAGGGCTGCATTTGAAACAAAAATCTATTTAAAACAAACATGTTCAAAACATGGCCACTGTTTAAAACATGTTTTCTTGTTCTTCTTGCTTGTTTCTAGTCGTGACGTCACGAATACTTAATTGTGATGCCACAGTGGATTGACGTTGACGATTGAAAATATAGGATAAATATGGCTCCTCCGATTGAAAAAGCTTCCGACCACTGTCATAAACAGACCAAAAATATATTTAACCAGGACTACATCGTTATGCAGCATTTTTACGGTCGACGGCAATCATCATCAGAAATTCAGAACACCCATTCCGTACCAATGATCAATATCTACATGCTACAACTGTCAAACCGACGACTTTAAAACATGTTTTAAATAAAGTGTTATAAACATCATTTGTTTTAATGCAACCCTAATTATAACGGTATTGCCCATCAAAGTATAAAAGTTACACGATCGTTATCAAGAATATCCCGAACTCTGGGGGATGTGTCACTTCGTTTTGAGGGGACATATTAAATTGATGGACTTGTTCTGTCATTTTGAAGATTTATACAACGTAATTTATCCGGGGTCACATTGTCTATGGACGTCACTTATAACGTCACAAAACCAACAATGCTCCTCAATAGTTACTATAGACATCACGGGATGTCACGCCGCTATGGATTCGCGTAAGAACGGTTTACAACGAGATGGGCCTATGTGCCAGGTACCAGCGCGTCACGAATCACGGTACATAGTGGTGAGAGTGTATCAACGAAGATCTGCTGTATTAATATGTGTGGAATTCCCGCTGGAGATAGAGTTGCGAACCGATTACTGCCATACAACTGATCCAACAATGCAGTTGAAATCAATACGAAAATATGTCGATAACAGACGCCCATTGGCTGGGCCAATAGATAAAATGCCCAATGCCAATTTATACTCCAATGCGACTTTTCCCCGATGGGAAATAATTGAACTCCGGTTAAGCCGGATTGTAAATTGATTGAACACGGTGGTATTTGCTCAGTTCATCCTCATTGTATCAAGTGAATTCCGCTTAAGTGCTTGACTATCTTACAGGGATGTACTGCATCGCATTTAAGTAAGTCAAACGTCACTTTCTGCAACCCCTTGTTGCAGTCAGTATATGGACAGTGGACACGATTGTAATTTTAATACGTATAAGAGCCAAGAGAAAAGATCTCGTTGAGATATTATTGCAAAAGTAGTAGATATAGTGCACGTATACATACCGCTGTGGAATGGGTGCGTATATTGCATATATTTGCCAGTTTATTCGCAATGGCGATATGGGGCTCTAGTGGAGAGTTTCGTATGAGGAATTGTAGTCTTAAGCCAAATTATAGTTTGGGCAACTGTTGATGTTTTTGACGATTCCATTCACGAATACTTTCATAAACATGGCGAGGACCTAACATCACATTCATTTTGCAGGTGATCGCCCAAAATAGCACCGGCCCGAATACAGCAACCTCGGGAAAAAAACAATGTGCATTTGGCAAACCTCCGAACGCAAACGATCCGCAGACTCGCTGATGTAGACTCACGCAGCCATACTTACTTCTATATTCTCTAAGCTAGTCATAATAAAGTCATTTATCTAACAATCGAAAATAGACTGTGTGTCTCCTCAACATGTGCATTGTGCAAGCATTCTCTACCTGCGGACGTGGATCCCGACGTTCAACTATTTCCTTTCGATCACATCCTATTCTATCTACTTCTCAACAGCGATTCGCAATATTCTCAGAGGGGCGGTCTAGGATTCCCTGTTGAACTTTTGCGGATTAAAGAATCACTCCATATTCGTTCCTGCGTACATAGGCCTACCGCCGTTTCGATCTATCGATAGAAACAATTTGTGCTCAGCATGCGAACGCGGGTGTCGCTTCAAGCTCACCGCGTCGCAGGTCCCAGGAGATATATATATGGTCCGCAATTGGTTCTGGCATTGAGCAATGCCTTGTAATATTACCGTGACGACGCCCGGGCTCAAATAATCGAAATTGAGAACTTCGTCGCAGATAGTTTGCCGGAGAAGGCTTGGGGGATCGATTTTGCAGATCGCGCTTCATGAATGTCCGTCATTTTCGTCCCTCCGACTGCCGATGGTCGATAATACAAATTCAAAACCATATAAAAATTACGAGCTATAAGAATCATTTAACTCCATACCATTGCAACAAAGTGATATGACTTTTTGTTAGTCGATGAATCCACACATTACATTTATGCATATTACATTACACAGTTGTGCAGACTGTCACGTGAATTCCGAAATATATTGTACAACCTACAAATCTCGCTATAGCGTACGTGGGCTTGGCATGCAATATTGTTTTATAATTTTGTGTATAACAGGCTACGGTATACGTCAGCTGATGTGTCTACAGTGCATACATGCGAATGCGCTTCACACTCTATGAAAAACTTTTACGGCGAAAGATCGCACAAATAAAATAGATCTTATAGCATATTTCTGTCATTGATGTATAGGATATACATTTCAGCCGCGCGGCACTCCGTCAAGATCAATAAAAAATTACCTCCTGTCAACCAAAATTATTTCATTTGAGTGTCATAATTTGATACTGAAGCCCTGACGGCACATATAGTTCTATATATTTCGGGAATCATATACCCCGACCACCTATTACTCCGCAGCGGCAGTTGAGCACTTTCAGCCCATTTTCAATTTTCGTTCGGTCGTTACCGGCTTGAATTATTTATAAGTATTAGTTATCTTCGTCACCAGTTAATGACATCAAATGCGTTCGCATTGACCTCTAAATCTGTTATTACGGAGCGACTTTACCGCCGGCGATGAATGTTTGTCATTTTGAACGGCATAAATGACAGCGATATAGTATCGTTGAAAACTAGAGTGGGTATTTGCCAAGACATTACTAAACGTGACAAATGCGAACGTTGAAATTCTTTCACAATCGAATGTCCTACGGATAAACCTTCACCTGCTAACGTATCGTTGCCAATAGTGCCATCTAGGTTTTGAAGATTCAGGATCAGTTCCTTATTAGACATAGACAGTCATCATATCATATCTCTACGCACAGATACCAGTAATCTTTTCGTATGCCAAATAAATCGTGGTATATATTGATCTTAGTTTACTATTCCCCCCACACGGGGCTACCTGAAGGACCGATTTAATAGCTACATCAGCACTGCAGTGCATTCATCTTTTTATGATAAATAATGAGGGTGTATACTGTATATCGTTTCTCATAAACCGCAAATATAATTTCGATATGCCTTGTTGCGTTACCACGGGGCCGACATTCGTTATCATAACCACCCCAATCGTAGTTTAGGTGAATTCGCTGCTATTACCTGAACTACCTTGATCATTAATTCCCGTTAGTGTTCTGCGTATATACGGCTGCATTTCAAGACCATCTGGACTTTCTTGGTTTTAGTGCAATAGCGGCAGCACAAAAACGCTTCTCCTGTGAACGTACCGTATTCGTCGAAGATGCCTCTAAAGTCGGGTGAGAGACGCTCTGGAAGGCTCCAGGTTAATCAATGAGCAGTAAGTAACTTCAGAATTACTTGCAACAGTTGTTCCATGGCCACTATGCGCGAGTGGCAATCCAGTCATAAATAATGTCACAACCTCGACCCTTTTTACTACAACACCTGCTGCCGCTGTCTCACGCGTCCACTCAAGATAGTCTGCCCCTTTTCACCAAATTCCGTGAGGATTACCGTCCATATTCCCGTGTCATCTTTTCCTGATGCTGCAGGCTGATGGACATCGTTCTCATCGACCCCCGCCTATTTATAGCTCCTGCTTCCCAGTCGAGTGTTTACATGCCTCAGACGTCGCGGAGTTTAATAATGAGCGGAATTAAGTAGAGTGAATACGCAAAACGGTTTGAATAATTCATAGATTTGATAGATTTTGTTGCATTGGGAGTTTGTAATTCGCTACACATGAGAGATGTCACCGATAAAAGATAGAGATCTAACGCGGTCCGGGTACAAGGCAAATACCGATGTAAATTATCACGAAAAAAGTTACAATTATTGCGGTATACTGTACAAGTGTAGACTATGTATTATGTATATTCATACATTACTTCAGCCGATTTACGCTGTTCGGGTGTACGCAAGTAACGTAAAGTACGTTAATGCGCCTGCGTATTGTCTGCTGCTCGCTGCCATCCTTTTACGACAGTACATTAGTAAAGTTATCCATTGCTGTCAAAGGTTTTCATGCATACCGTT
>ATSW01014167.1:0-11366 GCA_000444245.1 Botryllus schlosseri | reverse complement strand
AGCTCATATAACGTAATATAAGCGCTGTAGTGACGCTGGCTTCTGTGGGGAACAATAAGCTACGAACTTAATGATTCAGGATTTTTTGCCGACTGGGTGTTAGAAGGTTTTAAGCCTGTAGTAGCCTGCACTGTGTATCATCTAACTTCCAATTCTAACTATCTATCAACGTTGGGCTCGGACTATTCCTCCTACACTCTTGCATACTCGTATCAAACCCCCAAGTTTCGGTTAAATCTCTCGACACAACAGGTGTATTACATACTTGAACAATAATGTGTAGAGAGTTGGATCAATTACAATATTTCAATTAAATTACAATTACAATTACTTCCTTGCATGTTTCAATTACATTACAATTACAATTACTCAATGCTAAAAATATCAAATTACAATTACAATAACAATTACTGTTAAACATGTAATTTATTACAATTATAATCAGTAATTACAATTAGAATTACTTTTAAACAGGTAATTGATTCAGTAAAGAGGTGTTATTTGACAACCGTAGCGACGTAATTAGCAACAATCTCAAGCTATTCAGTATTCATGTTAAATTCCTGATATGTAGAATACCCTTTTATTAAAAAAAACTCGAACGTATTCGAACTATTCCTAATCATGAGTACTGAAAACTACAAGCACAGAAAAATGTTTCAAGCGACTGTTAAGAGCCAAAGGTTTGAGAGACTAACAGCGAATAGGCTAAGGACAGTCAATGAAATGCAACCAAACAAATAGCAGGCTACTCAGAGATGAGTCAGGATAATGAAATGTAATTGGTAAGGCGTCAGCGATAAGGATGATACCGATAAGATGCGTAAAATTAAAATAAATGCAAAAGGAAAGAACCTCCTGATAACTAAGAATTACAATATTTTGGTTCGCATTTTCATTTTCACTTGCTCGGAAACTGTTACATTGCAGTTGATGAACATTAGGGTGCGAAAAGTTTCTGGCCCCAGTAAATTTGGCCAAGATTGAAGGTGGGATTGGGATAACATCGCTACAATGCGTGATCAAGTTTGATGAAGCCTTGGTTGGAAACTTAATGTTTTTTTGCTGTTGTTGCAACAAGCCTCGGTACTGGTCAGAGATTTAAAAAAAAACTTTGACCGTGGTGTAGGAAATGGTAAAGCACAGGTTTCAAAAGAGTTTATTTGCTGCTCATCCATTTTTGAAATATTAAGATTTAGTTTAGCCCACTGGTTCTCTAACTTTTTTAGACACGCCCCTCTTTATGACAGTGAATATTTCGTGCTCCCCTTATCGTCATAGCACACCATGAAGCCAGAAAGCTAGCAATCCTTACATATAGGTTGATGGTATGCAAGGTTATGACTGTCGATGAGAGAATTCTCCAATACGAAATTCAGACTATACACAGAGCCATAACCATAAAACGGAGGTGAATCGGGCCGAGCGCGGAAAAGATCTCAGTTCACTGGAGCGTTGCGCCCCGTTCAGATGCTTTCACGCCTCCCAAGGGGGCACGCCCCCAGTTTGAGAACCACTGGTTTAGCCTATATTGTAATTCACAAAGTTTTCTGTGGCTACTGAAGTATAGGAAACAGTTTATCGTGACTGAATTATCTAGTTAACGCAGCACGCACAGAACACCGATGTAATTATTACATGTGGTGACTGTTTACTAAGGCCTTAAAGGCCCCTCGTCGTCATCCTGGTTCGTACTAGAGATGTGAAAAAAATAGCAGACCGTTAAAAAGTAACAGTTAAGCTTTTCAAGTAGCAGTAGCAGTTACCTGCTAAGCCAAATCACAGTTAACAGAATAGCACTCAAGCACATAGCCTTGACATGCAATATACCCTACATTTATCCTTGACTACCGGATGGAATAGTGGTAGTTCTCTGATGTGTTTCATTATTCGAGAAAAGAGTGCCACTACAGTACATCTCAGCCAGACCACTATATCACACTAGTGACAATAGCAGTGCTTATTTTCAACCACCACCCAATTTGACTGAATGACATCTTCGGCTGCAAAATTAAATTTGTCATGTGCATCCACTGCATGCCNGCATCTTTACATAGNCNAGGCTCAGGTGGGTGTCTGATCTTAAGACTACTCCTAGTCGTTTCGGCATCTTCCTATCATTCTTTGTATTGCAGTCTTGTGANGTTTTGAATTGATGAAATTGTATGAATAAACTTGAACGGCATAAGGTGNGCGGTTCCGTAAAAATACNCCCATGAATGGATCTTCTTCAAGCTCTNTAGTAAGATGAGGCTAGACGACTCTGTGTGATTATGACTTCAACCATAATTTAATTGTTAGATTANAGTTGAGGTTTGATATCGTCGAGTTTAGAAGTAAACGAATACATTTGTACTTTTTCGACTAAATTTGCGGTCAATTGTGACGTAGGATTTACCTCCAATATAACTGCGAAAAANTAGCAGTTAAAAATAACAGTTAAGATTTNGAAAGTAGCAGTTCNTAACTGCTACTGCAAAATATCGGTTAAGCCCATCTCTAGTTCGTACATGATTTTCACTGGTGCGACGAATAAATGATTGATTAATTGGTTATTTTATGTTGTGATTGTCAGGTTTCTATGAAAATGTAATTGAGATTGTAATTGAGCAAAATTTTGATCAAATTACAATTACAATTACACAAAATAAAAATGATTCAATTACAATTACAATTACATGAAAAAATGTAATTAATTAGATTCAGCTCAATTACAAATTACAATTGATCCAACTCTAATGTGTACACTGTACATTCAAGGCATGTATGTGTATTGTGCTTCGAGTCTTCCAAAATCAAATCGATATCCGATGTAATAGAAAGGTCAGAAAAATCACCAGAAATGTTGTTTCCCGGGACGGACATGCAGGGGATGCTGTGAATAAAAATACAGAGATTAATGCAAACGAAGAGACTGTCGGCTAGGCCATGGAAATTTAGTTGTTCGTCGTATTCTTCGGTAACTGGCGAACAGGAGTTTCGAATTGCTCACGACATCCCCGTCACTCGTTCCATAAATCCGAACGTCGCATGGCGTCTTGATCGCTTGGATTCGGAATTGCTGCACCTTAGGATTACTGGATCAATACTGCACATCTGAATAAGGAATACCCTTTTAGTAACGTAACGTAATACAATTCCGCATGCTGATCAATAGTATAGCGCTCAGGGTAGTCAAGAAGACCACCACACATTCTATTTCAAAAGCAGTTTGCCTACAAACCTCAACATCGTCGATGGAACATGAAACTAATCGGGCACGAAGAAGTACAGACGAGCAGGACATGACCGTCGGTACTCGAAACGAAATGCAAGGAGACGAGCCCACTCCCGTATCTGTGAAGACGTCCAGATTTACCTTGCAGCTGAAAATGTTACATATAGTGCGTGGCGTTGTCGGTTTGCTGAATACAGTCAAATTATCCGTGTTCCATGATTTAAACAGAAGATGGCGATTGGCATCACCGCAGAACAAGCGTAGACTGTCAAAGCCTGACAACGTGCCAGTCAAGTCCTGCAACAAAACGATGGTGACATTCTACAAAAGAGCGCAGATGAAGAAAAGATGCTGGGGAGGGTCTCGCCACAGGCAGTTCGTATCGTCATACCGCATAGCTTATTACCGAAACAGTGTTATGTTCTTAGTGCATAAATAGAGCTAACAATTTAAGGATTTCCATGTCCACAGTGCAAAACTCCTCTAGTGCTCTCAAAGCTTCAAATCGCCCAGTCTGTAGCTTGCGCCCCGCGGCCCACTCCCAGGTCGCTGTAACGCACCTAGGGTTGCGCAGGCTCCATTTCGGAAACCATTGGAAAATTCCATATCTAGCTACTCAATGTCAAGAGCTAATAAAACTACGTAAAAATACGAACATGCTTATTGCTCAATCCATGTGTGACGGCGTTTCTTGTTGATAAAAACGGGAGAAAACAAAGGAGTGGAATCGTGAAAGATCGTAAAATCAAAAAATTAAGTTACATGGACATTGGACAATAATGGACATGAAACATTTTGCTATGGTACTATAGCCTACTTGCTATGGACCAAACGTTATATCGCAATTCGTAGTTCAGATTTGGAATCTTCGGTACTGTCATCCGCTTATACAATGTTAGCGTGGGTTTCAGCTGAAAGGAAAACTGTTGGGAGCGAGAAATCGTCAGTGATAATGTTGGGCGATGGATAATATATTGCGATGTGAAGCAAATGGCGTCACATTTTCCTAAATAAGTTGTCTCATGATACAATCGTATATATTTTTCGAATACGCAACACCTCTAGGCGCAAGTCGCAAGTTCAAGTGCGCAAAATATAAATCAGAAATGACTATAGACCTATTCGTCGGTCCGTAAGGTGCTTTTACCTCCAAAATCTTATATCACTGTGGAGGAGTGACGTAAGCCATCTATCTGCTGGTCGTCATACAGTAGACACCGTTAAGCATGTGAAATGATCGATATCCGTCTCGAGTTTTACGAATATCTATGGGCACTATGGCAGTGGTATATGAAGAGCGCGTGCGCAGCCAAGTTTACTGAGACTGCCTAGCACAGAAAGCTAGCTAATCTCCATAAACTGGCATTTGTATATACCTATAGCAGGGGTGGGCAACCTTTTTGCTATTCACGGCCGCATTTCGATTACTTATGTATAGCCTACGGCCGCATTCCTGTGCATAAGCCGTAATCAACTAACTGGGCGTCAAATACCCATGTTTTACAGTCCATGTCCATTTCAGTTGAATTCCAGACTTATCTAATTTCTCATATCGGCTTACTATAACACACCGAAATCGCGAGTGGCCATGTTTTGAACAATCACCGTGAAAGTGATGGTCGCCCCAAGCGCGAAATTTTTTTCAGATTCACAATTAAATTTCGTCATCATTATTAGTATACTCGCATATTGCAATCAAATATTTATCCTTTATCAGCCCATGTGATCAGATCCACTGGTGGAGTTGATAGAGGTATAGTGTCTTCCGAAATTTAGGGCAGTTGGTATTGGTCGCTTTGTTCCATGCTATTATTTCCTGACCTTCCATCAGTATTGTTGGTAGGCTTAGCAGAAAAATATTGGAATCGCCTGAACCAATGGTTCCCAACCTTTTTGGGTGTCGGGACCACATTTCAAACGTCAGAGTACGAATGGAGCCGCGTGAAAACACTCAAGTATAGGCTACTAGGGCGACTATAGGCTACTAGGGCGACCCATAGAAGGTCCATGTCGATGCAACCATGTACCTACAAAAAGTACTGAGAAAACATCCAAGACATATGTTTTGTACATGTTTATTAGGAAACAACATAATAAATGATGACCAGGATGTCACAGTTGTGATGGTGACGTCACAGTTGTGATGATGGCGTCACAGTTGTGATGGTGACGTCACAGGTGTGCTGGTGACGTCACAATGGAAAATCGGACATTGGCCTAGCATTTAGCAGAAGCCTTTGAGGTCAGTTTACGGATCTTGCGAACATTTTTCTTCGGTGCCTCTTCAAGCATCGGTTTGCTATTCAAACGCTTGAGGTGATTCTTTGCAAAACAATTAAAAGCACTTTGTACAATAAGATTGAAGTTCGAATGACTAGATTTACATTCGACTTGCATTAGGTGATGAAGAACAGAAGAAGAAGACACAACAAGACGCATTGCATCCAAGAAAACATTGCGCTGATTCATACAACACATCAACGTTTTTAATGTATATTCATCTGCTGAAATAGCTGAGAAATAGGCCTACTGCACAGCCAATAATGTAATAGCATAGCAAATTTCAGTCGGTTCAGCAAGTCCTCCACGATCTGCCATGACAAATATTGTTTTATGTTTCTCAGGAATGCCGCCCTGAAGATCCGGAGCAATATTAATACCGAATATAAGCATGACTTTGTGGTCGTCACAATTCCTACGGCGAAAAATTGAGCGACCAAAGTACCCACTAACGTAGAATACAACAGATGCATCATTAACGTCCACATCATCTGTGTCAGCAGTTTGCTTAAAGTCAGCAAGCCACTGGAAATCTTTGCGGTTTGCTGATGCATCTTCCTCGCCCGGTTCATAACTGATGATTGCTCTCGACAGTCTATCCTGCCGCAGCAGGCTTAGACACCGAATTTTCTTTTCCGCCAGCAGCAATTGCTTCACAGACATGAAGAAGTTCTAGAAATCCCTGGCTACTTATAACGAAAATTTAAAGGTAGCTAGCCTACCTATGCTGTCACCATCCAGCTAATTCAAAAGCATGCACATTGCGCACATTGCGCATGGACTTCTCTAGATTCTATATCGGTTATTATAGCATTGATATAAGCAAATTAGCAAGTACTATAATGTCGTGATGTGATATAGCTCTTCGTACATTCCTGCACTTTATGCACAAGTTTGCGGGGAATTATACGCTGAGCAATGTTGGATTTATTGCAATGTATACTTGTCTCTGAGCCTTTACTTTGTTGTTAGTAATAATGTGTCGAAATTTACTCCTCACAGAGACGTTATATAAAGGTATATGACCAGCAGAACTCAAGATACATCGTTGTCTGACGGGTATTCATCCATGCGTTTGACGCCAGTCTGCAAGAATTCTCTTTCCCAATTTTCAGAAGCGGCCTTGGACGGCTTTAGACATAACTAATGTCCCCCATTTTAGCATTCATATACAGAAATTGCCTATAGCTATTCATAGAAACAAGCCACTACTGTCCTCTATTATATTTTTGTGGCATATTTAGAGGTCAATCAGAGCCGCAAGAAGGCTTTCTTGGAGCCGCATGTGGCTCTGAGAGCGGCGGTTGGGAATCACTGGCCTAAACGTATCAGAAACAAATTTCTTTCGTGAGAAGCACACAATACCAAGTTGGTATTTCTATATGGGGCGCTTCATTTTTATCTGCTGTTCGCGTCTGTACTGTGGGGCTCAGATTGCAAAGAGCACTACTATGAAGTATAGCATTGAATCGCGCGCAGCGCGAAGAAAATTTCAAGATTATTTAAAATTCAATTAATCAGAATTTGTGCCCGTTGACGGCCGCCAACACATACTAATTAAATCACATGTCACGGTCGCACAAATTTCCTTCTACGGCCGCAGTTTGCCCACCCCTGACCTATAGCTATGGCCAACGAAGTATATTCGGAATCTCAGCAACGACTATGTCCGATTGTCAGTTTTCGAACATTTCCCACGCGGGACAATGCTCGGAGCAGTAGACAACCTGCGATTGTAACTCTCTGAGATTTGTTGATTGGCGGTGCTGCGATAAATGAGACTTGTGAAAAGCATAGAGAGCAGCTATGAGATTCGTTTGTATTGGATGTCTTCGAGGTGCGCATTAAGGCAGGGACTGTGAAAAAAAAATGCAATGAGGACTGCCGTTTACCATAGACAAGTGTTTAGTCTGTGCGTGGCAGGCTTTATTGACGTAAGCTCAACTGTGGCCCAGTCCGTCACCTCACGTAGCTGTATTTGATTATATTTAGAAAGCAGTGTGCAACCAAGGTGTCATTGATACTATTCGTTGTTATTTATTGGCTATCCAGAAGCATTATAATGTGGCTAATTCTAATCGACATCAAGTATTGTATACGTTTGCAAGTATTGTACTCCATACCTTGGCAGCATCGCGATTGCATTATTCGCATGTGGAAGACGAAGTTTAGTAACGCAAGATTTTTCAACGATAGCAATCGGCAATCAACATCACTAATCAGTGTTGATACTAGGTCACAATAGGCACTGTCGATAGGCGAGTGTTCGACTGTTCGGAGTGAAACACGCTCGGATGCGGTTTGTACAGGTGGCATGGCAGAACCGTAGTAGAATAGGGTGATATTGGTCGCCCAAATACTCGACTGATAGATGCAGTTAGCACTCAACTAGAATAGGCTAATTCTGCACCTGCTTAACTTTTAACTGGATATTATTGGAAAGTCAAATGACTGCGAAAGAATATGACGGCACAAGCAAGTTGATTGCAGATCGGGCAATGAAGTAGCGTATACTAATCCGACCGTAAGTCGAAACGGTATCATTTCAGAGATAGTGGCAAGCGCCGGTACCGTTGCAAATCAACCCCATAAACTTTACGCAAGCCTTCCAATTAAATTGAGAATGCGTGCTTTCAGTTTCTTGCAGTTAATATCATCATTTTGTTACCTTGGCGAGCCTACTGAAATTTGGATACACCAGACATCGTCACATTCGAAGATTACTTCAAATTGCTGGGTTTTGACACGCATTATGATGGATGACGGAGATAGTTCACGTCAAGATTTTGGAAATATCGACGACGTGGTTCTAGAATGTTTAGTCAGCCCTTCGCCTGTTAGCACTCTTCCATGGCTGCAGGAGTGCAGTTTGAATAAATCGCACTCTCTACCAGCCAAACGAGACGTAAACGCGAATGATAGCAAAGAGGCATTTCGGATTGCTTTGAAAAAAGCTAACGTAAGAAGAAAGCTGATTGAAGCTGACAGGGCCAGTAAAAATCGTGAATTTTCGAAAGCTTTTCAAGCTCTCTGTGATGAGATCTCACGTACGAGTGCTTTTCATACGATTGCAACAAAACAGCGAGGCCCTCTACCTGATGCTTGCGACGATGGCTTAGACATTGGCAACCCGCCACTATTCGAATTGAGTAACAGCGAACTGGTTCCTGGTCAATCGGAAACCTCTCACGGTGACTTCAACATGAATTGCCTCGATCAAACTACGAAACTAGAAAGTGTGATTGCACCGAAAGCGTTATTCGAAAACTACACACAAAACGATGCTATCTCGAAGAATGGCCGAAGCTTTGGACATGAGTCATCGTCTTCCGCAAAGATAGACTCTTATGCAGAATGCATGAGCGCACCCAACATCCGGGATAGGCTCGTTCAATCTCAAAATCCAGCGAGTGTGATTGCACCGAAAGTAGTACAGGATTTATTCGAAAACACCGGAAGAAACGACCTCTTTCCGAAGAATGACGCTAGCTTAGTACAAGGGATTGATGCTTCAAAGACTGGTACCTTCACAGAATCTATTGGTGCAACTAAAATTCCGAATTGTGTCGACCAAACTACAGGTGTAATTGCACCAAAAGCATCAAAGGCTTTATACAAAGACAACAGTACAAACGATCTCTTTCTAAGGAACGGCGCTAGCTTTGCACAACCTACCGATGCAACGAAGAAATTATATTCCGCCCACTGTAACGACGCAGCTATCATCCCGACATGTGGTCCCAATAGAACGTACGTTTGTAAACCGGTGATGGAGACTTACCACGATTCGAGACTGGATACATCGCGACCTGACAGTGAAGTTCCTACTCTTAGCCCACCATGCGATGACACACTTACAATTGTACCGACAGCGGCTTCCAATCGACTATCGACTCGTGATCATGATGCTAGCCAATCTCCTAATACAGCTGCTGGATGTGCTTCAAATGAACCTACCCAATCCCCGAAATCTCCCTCGAAGACATCGGAATATTCTAGCATTATTCCGCTTTCCAACATAGCAATGGGTATTCGTGCACCTGACGCTCAGTTGCTCTACAGTGAAATGACCGACAAGGGAAATGCTTGTATTCCACAAAATGAAACATCCTCATACGGTGGGAAGCTCACTGCCGGTACTTCGCACGAGTTTCAACCTGGCCGACCGCGCAGCGACACCAGTGCCATTCACTCAACGCAAAATGAATTCGTGAAGGTGGAAATCAAAGTGGAATCAGCATCCAGAGAGTCCGCTATTCCTAGATCCCGCCAACATTCATCAGTGCTGTCCACGTACGATTCCTTCGCAGGGTGTATTGCTGACGACATGTCGCATCAATCCACGCCTCACAAATCGCCGAGAAGTAACATGGCGGCGTCCGAAAACGCACTACTTGCAAACCAAGCTCACAACACTGCGATATTACTACAGCAGCTCAAGATTGGAAACAGCCTCAATCCACCGTACAAGGAAAACGAGAGACCGTACAACGTCGTCACAATGAAAAACGAGGCCGCGTCGTCCGCAACGGCCGTGGATTACAAAGGGCCCAAACTTTACAAGGAGTTCACTTTCAAAACCAACAAGCACATCATCAACAACGCAATCTGTCACAATTGCTTGCCCGGGAAAGTGAACGAAAATTCTCGCGCCTCAGTCATATCGACGTTGGAAGCCTCCGAATGCAGGCACTTCGTGATATTATTTCGCGACACTCAATGCAAATACCGCGCGTTATATTCCTACGACTTGGATGCGAACAAATTGTCGAAGTTAATCGGCAACGGCCCGAGCGCAATTGCGCCGTACTCGATCGACTATATGTTCAAGTATAACTCTGGACGCAAGTCGTTCACGATACTGTCCTCCAAGACGCTGTCGTTGAGCATTGACGCCGTTGCGATTAAGAACGCGCTGTGGCAGACAGTGAAACGTGGAAATACAGTCAGAAGATGATTCAAATAGCAGAATTATAACCTCGACGCTAAGGCAATGTAGTTGAGTGCGCTTGTGAGAGTGTTTGAATACCATCTTTCGCAATCTTTCGCTACTGACTCTATGGTGAAAAAAGTCGCACATTTTTGAGTATTTCGTGTTTTGCAGTCTCTTTCGTTACAATCCAACCTTTTTGAAAATATCTTCCAACAAGTTGTCCTGTTGAAAATACATTTTGTATTCGTTGCACCCGTCTTTCTCCCGATTATTATGATTAGATTACAATGACTTGACTTGAATTCTTCGTACGATGGTCAGGAAATTGATTTTGATTTCCGATACAAATACCTTTCTGATATTGTTGGGTACCGACATCATTACCTCGTGTCGTAGTGGGAGCAATTTCTGTAATCATTCATTTTGATTCCTTGAAGTCGATTCAGAAAGCCATCTATAAATAGCTTCGGCACCTTGTATTGGGAATGTGAATGTAAGTAATCAATGCAAGACAGCTTTTCCAGTATTTCAACGACTGTGGTAAAACACTATATGTGAGAGCTATTTCTTATAGATTTCGTAGGTCGCAATTTCGAATTTATTTTCGCTGATATTGTTCGATTATTTGTGTCGCGTAAAATGCACAAGAAAATACACACTGCGACAGTGGCGGCTCGTGACATTATCGGGTGGTGGGGCAAGGGGTGTACGCGATTTTAACAATAGTGTATTCCGACGTGAAAATGTGACTTCGTGGTGGTCATACACAGATTGTATGGGGTATAGACAATAGACATTAGGCATGGATAACGAGGCTTACGTATTTCAAATTATTCGAAAGAAAATATGATGTACATCAGTAGTTCATACCTGCATATTAGGGGTCTTCAAAAATGACTTTTTTTCTCAAATCGTACTGGCTACTTGATAAAATTG
>ATSW01014165.1:0-10644 GCA_000444245.1 Botryllus schlosseri | reverse complement strand
CGATATGCAGATACGAATTTTCGGACCAACTGTTTGTAGTTGGGTGCTTTATGATCAGCTAAAAAGTTTTATTTGCTACATCTTAGGAGAAATTACATGCTGTGAACTCCTCCTAATGTGAAATTGGAATCTTTCATCGGTATTCGAATATACCAGATATAAGCTTCTCGTTTGATAGGGTTACNAGGTNTACCCACTTTGTTGACTCAGTGGAAAATTATCCATTTATACCAGTCAAAAGAAATGAGACACATATNANTATTGTAGTTAAGCCTTTNAAGGACAAATTTTAAAGTTTATCCTCCTCTTTAATCTTGNTAGAATGACCAATTGATACACGAGAAGATGAATTTCCGTTTTTCAAAAGTACAATTTTTAGGCTTGAAAACTGCTTTTTTGACAAACAAATATTTCGCATCATGCCATGTTAATATTGATAGAAGGACTGGGAATGACATGAGGGTTCTTCATAGTCAAATAGCCATTTATGCGCTGTATAAAATTAGAAAATCTACGATTTTCTTCCTACCAAGTGAAATATTTAAGGATAAATACAGTACTTTTGGGCTTTTTTAGGGGTATAAATATATTCTGACAAAGAGCCAATCTGACAAAACTAATGTGATAATCGTAATCAGCAACCTCAAAAACCCCAGAAACGGCTCTCAGCTGTTGTGCCTAAAAATTTTTTTTTCATTTTGTTGATCAGTGTTATTTATAATGTCATAGACTAGGTGATGATGGTGGAGTCAAGAACAGACAAATGAAATGCGTTTCGACCCTTAGCCAACATAGAGAACATGTCCTCATGATAATTAGCAGCATACGTATGATTTTCCAGCAAATGTTTGCCGATGGAAGCATTTTGACCCATGGTCTGGTTGTGTTCGAGAACAAGCAGATTGTTTTGCTGCGATTCGAGGTATAAGATTTGACAGACGGTGGGATGTCTTCTTTGATACGGACCTGCAACCGTTTGGAAGTTCTCCCTACCTACCAACAATCGTAGTGACACTTGAGTTCATAAATTACGTTACTTTGTTCTAAAGTCGGCAGAACGTCATTTCGGGTTGCAGGAAACATTGGTATCGTGGTAAAAGCAACAATGGTTTTCACCGCTGGATAACAGCGGTAGACTGCTGAAGTTAGCTGTTTCTCAAATCGAGAGGAAACAGGGCCGATCCAAGGTAGAATGATGTGTACATTGTACATTGTACTTTCACGAGAAACTTCTTCGGAAGTTTCTTTTGGTTTGGTATCATTGCAATTACGTAACTTATTTTTGATCTGCAAAGTCACCACCGCCGATCAACAGCTAAAAATATGCGATCCCTGGTCATATCTACTTAAACGACGTAATTGAGTACTTTTAAGACTAAAAAAGGTCAATTTTTAGCACCCTAGATACCCGCTTTCACCTTATATTAATAGTTTTGACTAAAATAAGGTCATTATGTTGTAATTACAACAGGTTCTCGCATTTCGAGAAAATTCAGATTTCTTACCGGCAATCTATTTGTCCGTTACAAAACCAAGTTTTCTCAATACACTGTGATCCGTCTTTGCAAGTAAATTCGTTGTTTGAACATGAAGAATCTGATAAGATAGACGGACATATAACCACATGAGTAAATAGTTCAAAGGTGAAGCCTACTTGGGAGCCTCGGAAAAAGTAGAATTACCTCGTTAAATATTACCTCTGTGTATGGCAGGGGTGAGCAATTATTTTTCTCCGCGGGCCAAATGAGAAGCAGAAAATATGTTGGTTGGACCAAGTCAGAAATTTCAGCTGTATCCCCCAGCATATTGATTTTATTTCGAAATTGAAAGCAATGAATTACACCAAATAGTGCTCAGAGGATGTGTTGATATTGAGGAATAAGAAAGGGGCGGTTAATTACCAAAAAATAATTATTTGCCGTCATATTTTGAAACAATGTTAAACATGATATATTCTGAACTCTCTTTGAACGCGCACCCTGTTTTTCTATCAATACATTAAAATGTATTTGGGATGGTCGAAACAGCTGGTCGTCAGCCAACTCCCCCCAAACGTTGATTTTAGGCCCCCCATAGAGTTGTAAACCAAACTCCTGGGACCTTCGACCTCAGACCAGACTAGGGTTACCATATTTCTGTGACCCAAATTCCGGACTCACTTTAGCGCCCACTAGCGGATTTAAAAATGAGTTATGACGTCACACTAGCAAAGCTTCGCTCATAGACCAGAGGTGGTCTCGATCCGGTTCAGGAGTATGTGGCTGTGTGTTGTGTAACTGGGACCGAAAGCACATGTTTTAAGCCCCTTCCACCCAAATCAACAATGATTTTGAGCCCACCATAGCGTAATCGATGCAACCTCGGGGGGAGGGGGGGGGCTTGCTATAAGAATCTGGTTTCTATATGCATCTTGTCGTTAAATTTTNTGAATGAATTCTGTCAATAATTTTGGTTGTTCGGTTGTTCCATATATTACTAGATATAGTTACTATACTCTCCGCCCACATGAGTTAGCGGTAGAGCTGGAGGAGGATGATGAGTTCGAAAATACAGGGAGCGTAATTGTACACCGTTAAGTCATGTTCATGCCCAACCGATAAGATGTTTATCAGCCTTATGCCGGTGCGCACCACGGAGCTTTATAAACACCCCACATCCAGTGGTTTCCAACCTTTTATGGTCGCAACTCCATCTCCAATTTGAAAATGTTCCGTGGCCCAGATCAAAATTTGACGAGCTGATTACTAAAAGAAGTCAGCCCCGTTTGCCCGGACTTACTCACGGGCTATAATGGAAACTGATTACGTTCAACATATTCCCGAACCCCAGAATAAAGGCAAACGACCCACACGTTTGGAACCACTATCTTTGAATAAAGCATTCAAACGGCCTTAACGATATCTAGGAATATACCGTTCCTATAATTGCGACTACAATTAGGCTTATTCCAGTAAATGAAGGTTGTTTTTATTAATATTTTATTGCAGTTTTTGCGAGGGTGTGGTAGTCTTCATACTAAAATCAGTAAATGTTATGGTAAATCGCGCGCAGCGCGAAGAAAAATATCATGCATCAGCATAAATATTCCCCAAAATAATGTTTTTTATGTTGATTTACGAAAAAATTATGAGCCTACGTCGTCAAATCTTCAAAATTCCTGACATTTGGCATATTTTAGAAATTCCTCCCGGANGCTAGTTTGAACAGCGAAATTCCGGACATGTCCGGGAAGTTCCGGACGTATGGCAACCCTAGACTAGACCCCATCGGGTACACAATAATTGGAAACGTTTTACTGCCTGATCGCGCGAGGCGCGGAATTTTTCCATGATTCATGATTCAATCAGTCAATAATATTAGTAATTACATATATTTTAACCTCTCTCAGCCCACGTACTAAGTTTTACCGCTAGAGCTGAGTGAGGTGCTGTCTTGGAAATATTCGGGAGTGNCCNTTGTTATANTTANTTNNTTACATNTTGTTATTTCGTGACCTCCGGTCTGCTGTGTGAAAAGATATTGAAATCGCCAAAGCGTACTAAACTAAAAGACGCACACGATTCCCAATTGGTATTTCTTCACTGGCAAATATGGCCTACTGACAATTGGATATCGTGGTTTTTCGGTCAACATGAGAGCAGTCCTTTTCAGCCGAGGTTGTTTCGCCGTCGAGCTGTTTTGCCTTTACTTAGTTCATTTAAACAGCAGATTCAATTGCAGTGTCTTCTCGGAATCCCATGCTGGCCTAAACTTCATATATATCTTGGTGCGTTGTGGCACCATCGACCTCTAAATCGCGCATAGTGCGAAAAAAATTTTGACAGAAGTTGCATGAATTTTCAAAAAAAGTCTGTAATTTATGCTCAGTCACGAAATAATTTAAGGCGCCCTTCGAGCTCCACCCCCATTGGGGAGTTTGGGGGGGAGAAAGTTACGGTCCTTGGGATAATAAACAGCTTATCGTCTTGGTAGCTGGTTTCCGAGAAGTGAGCAGCTTGCCGAAATGGCCTTGTTGTCGAGCCAAGCTTCCAGTTATTCTGAAATTTGCCGTCCCTTAATCGAGTGTATGTCTTCGTGTTTTTGTCATGGAACCGACTGAAATTATACACCTTACCTAAGGCGACGTGCTCGGCACTAACTACTAAAAATACGGGTAGTAAACAAATATTTAGTCCTCCGAAACTTCCGTGAATTTCAACTTTCGACTTTCTTTTTTTCAGCCTTTATGGGTGGTGATATACTCATAGAAATCACGGGCACTTATTGACTTGTTTTACGATTTAGGGATTTGGAAACGCATCATGTAACAATTTGAAACACAGATCGTGTAATGCGTAATGTGACCATGGCAACAAATAATGTCGGGAACTTCTTGTGACTTTAATTGTAACGGAATAATTTGCTACATTGACTTTACTTTGAATCGGGATTAGGCATGTGAGGTACGCATAGGCTGCGTAATCGCGGCATGTTAATGAACAGGCTTGATAATGAACGAATTTCCGGTTATGTTTTTACACCCTATGGTTTTAGTCCACGCAACAACATTAAAACGTAGGTTTTATATTTTCTATTTTAACCAACCTTTCGCGGGCTGCACAGAATAGCTCCGCGGGCCGCACTTTGCCCAGGCCTGGTGTATGGTGTAAGCAAGGTCATGAGGGAATCTTGAGCGGAATTCAGGTGAAATTTGGGCTATTCAAAATTATATTTATAGCAGACAATGACTGCGTTTGACCCTACTCATAAAAACACACAGGAAGGAACCAGCTCATTGTCATCAAGTGGTTTTTAACCGATGTTCCACGGAACACCAGGAGTTCCGCGAGCCATCCTCAGGGGTTCCACATGAGGTCAAGACACAAAAAAATCATACCTATGATTTGTGATGATGCGCTAATATTGGTTGCAGGCAATTATGAGTGATCCGTAGGCAATTGTGAAACCCGTGGTTCCAAGCCATGGGCAGTGATGTGAGCTGTAGGTTTAGGGTTTAAAATCGACAGCTTGACTTTTTGAAATGCCGATTCTGTCTCCAACATTTATAAGTTCATTTGCAATCAAGCAATTGGTGCCACGCTTGCGTTTCGACGGAGCAATACGGTCAGCCCTCGCGTTTGTGAGCTGGTATCAGAAGGGGAACAGCAGATTTGCAATGAATATTCAATAACATGTTTTCCTTCTATGTGGAAATCATATTGTATTTGTTTTGTTCTTTTAACAATATGTTGATGCACAATTAAGTTTGCGTACCAGAAACCTATGGTCATGTATTAAATGTGTATCAGGGTGTATTTTTGTTTTTATGACTTAGCGAAAATGTTGTTACAGATTACCATAAGTGTTTCGCGGTTTTGTAAAGATTAGGAACCCGTTCTCGCAGTTATCTCCCTATCCTCAGACACGTTCTCAACGAGTCGAGGCTATTAGAGCAGTGGTACGTTCCATTGTTATGTCGCTACGTCAATCTGAAGCGAATGATCAGTCGCTGGTTCCAGTCTTAACGAGAATCAGTGTTAATTAGGGTTACCATACGTTCTTCTTTCGGATGATTTGTCCTCCCTTTTAGGGAAGTTGAAAATGTCCTCCGAGGACGCCTGAATATGCTCCTTTCTGACAATTCGTCCTCCTTCACAGCTTATATAGCCGTGAAATACGTAATACGGACGTTCAAGCAGGTCATTCGGGAGCCGAGTCGAAGTGACGACCTTTTTTAAGCCAACCCAACAAGATTTACAGTCTATATTAGTAGAGAATCAGTTGTTTTCGATTTCGGTCAACTAACTTTTATGAAGTGGTGAAAGTGTCCTTCTTTCCCGATTCCAAAATATGTTAACCCTGGTGTTAATGGATGGTGTCTTTGATTCAAAGTGGTTTGATATGTGACTTACGTAAACATAATCCCATACAACTGTAGTTCCCAACCTTTTTCGACTCCTCACCCCCTTATCAAGCCAGGCACAAATTTTCGCCCCATCCCCCATATTCACGGATCCGAGAAACTGGTCATATAAACGGGAAATTCATTCACCAAACTATGATAGCTGGTGAACTGACTAAAAAGAAAGGTCATTTTCCTAGTAGGTGCTCGGAAAAACGGCTTCCGCGTCTAGTTGCCGTTGAGTTGACCCTTTTTTTAGTCACCTTTTGCGTCATATGCAGAGTCAGCTGTCTTTACGAGCATTATTTGGCCGTGTTAATTAAATATATCACATTGGACGTTATAACTGGACGCCCCCCAATCGCCCTCCTTGGTATCTTCGCCCACTTGTTCCATCCACTGGGGGTGATAACGTTTAGAACCACTGGCATACAATTACAACCAAAGAATAATTATTAGAGACACTAAGTTCAATCCTGCATTCTTTACTTTTATAATTTGTGGCGAAATTCATTTGGGCTCGCAGTTAACTTCGCATATCATAAAAAAGCGCCGACACAGGAACACTCACGATAACATGACGGAGGGAAAAGACAGATTCAGAGCACATCAGTTCCAAAAGTGGATTGGATATCCAATCACTGATGAAATAACAGTCTTACTCTCGTGACATAACGAGTCTTTCACCGTCACGTATGATTCTGGCAAAATACAAATATCCCCGTTTCGGCCTTTTGAGCGGCAGACAGTATCGTCCAATCCCTTGCCGTGTTCGTTGTTCTTGTTTCGATAAATTTCATCAGATTCGTCTCTAAATTGATGCATAAACTGATATGTTGCTGCGGTTTTGTACCAATATTACGGAGCACAAAACGTAGGCTACTCGAATAATTTCGTATTCTAAGCATATGAGCTGTGAATCATAGATATTGTAATACACGAGTTGACGAACAGACACCCGCAACCGGTAACGCAATGCGGCAATAGTTTTCCGCAAAAAGTCAAGCAGCAAAGCGATAATTCTACCCTGTCTCCCCCAAAACAAGGCAAATACCATATCCCGAACGCTCAAAGTCTGCAAACCTATTCCAAGGCAGTTGTTGGCAGAGGTGGTCAGTAACGAAGTACTTCTACTTTTTGGAATTACTCAAGTAGTTTTCCTCTACTTATGGTTCTTACTCAAGTAGATCTGATTTTCTCTACTTTTACTTCTACTTGGTAATATTTTGTGATCTACTTACTTATACTTTTCGCTATTTTCAGTTTGTCAAGTAGAAGTAGTTTAATCTCCCAATACGAATGATAGCCTGAGGAATTTCGGGGCTGTTTCCACGCAGTACCAACATTTAATATTCATGAAAGTCGAGTAAAGCCCATAAAATTTGTTGCGCCTCGCGCACAGTAGTTATGGAGTGACAAATATGTTTTCACGAAAGTACCAGTGAATACAATTTAGGTACCTGATTGCTTGGTTCCGCTCACACCGCATAGTCGCCCATATCAAATAATTCATCGCAGTATATATGGCCCCCCAATAACGTTTGAAACTACAGTTTCGCAATCTAGCAATTACCTATCATATCGTAATCTAGCAGCCCATGACGTGTCCTGCTAATCTGGAAAATGTGGCTTTTTTTAACGTTACACCGGATTTAGCAGATCATCTTTGAAGCTTTATGGACAAAAGACATGAACTATATTTTCCTCGTTTTGGAGGTGGTATTTGTATTTCACTTTTAATTCCGAGTATCATACTTTGAGTTCTACTTACTTTCAGTTCTTTTGTCTGCAGAACATAGGCCTACATATTGAAACATAAAAGCAAGTGTAGCAATGCATCTATCTCCCGAAAATAAAGCTTCACTCAATATGGATTTTACGACACACAATATTTGTTATTAACGAATACTAATCGCGCTAAGTGTTGAAACCGTATCCGATACAACTTCTCCGTACTGCTTTTCGCCCAAACTTGTGGCCTTATAATATGGGGTAGGGCGCCATGCCATGATATTCTCTAAAACTTGGTCTTCTAGTAAACAAAGGGTTAATATCGCATTTTCTTATCAAAACTATAATTTGCATCCCACGATGCGAAAGAAGGCTTATTCCGTCGAAAATTGCTACCTCCTCGGATGCATCAATACGAATCAAGCTCTCTGCACTTATCCGCATAGCTCAATTTACAGCTTTTGACAGTCCATGCGAACGAATATTAGGACTATTTTCAAAACTACTTACTTACTTGAGTAGATTTAAAGTCAGTAAATTCTACTTCTACTTCAAGTAGTTTTAGGTTGGTTATGGAAGAAGTACTTCTACTCCACCTCTGGTTGTTGGCAACTTTAACAAAATCAATAGTCGGAAAAAGGAGACCAAGTTAATATGTAGTTTTCGGTGGTCTCGCCTGGGCGTCTGTGAAATGGGACTGAACCTAGATCAGTGGTTCCCAACCTTTTTGTCTTCATTCCCCACTTCAGATTTATTCCGAGCCTTCATTCCCCACCAGGACCGTAACAGCACTTTGTTAGCCCCGTCAAAGAAATGTTGATATTGGGCCCTTACAACTTATCAGCTACATTGGTTCTACTGTTTAGTGCGTCGCCCTATTTCGAGTAAACGCGCGAAGCGCGAAAAATTTATATAGTTCGTGTTTGAATCAGCCAATTTGATCGGGAATTGCATATATTTTGCTATCAATTTTTTTATCCCCTCTCTGCTTAGGTAATCAGATTTATTTACCGGTACAGCTGAGTGAGGTGTGTTGGAAAAGGTAGGACCTCAAAATAAGAATTGATCATCTTCGGACGGACCCGTTGATATATTGACTTCGTTATATTATGCTACTCCGTGACCTCCTATATCTGCTATGTCAAAAGATATNGAAATCGCCAAAACTAAAAGGCACACACGATTTCAAATTGGTATTGCTTTACTGGCAAATAATTTTCCCTGCGGGATGGCATTTGTCCTGTGGGGCTCACATCGCCAGGACAGGAACATTCGGCGCCAGCCTTTTAGCCAATTAAACATATATGTATATTGTATATATATCGAAGTTGTGGGTCACGACAAGGGCATTCCTTCTCGGCTAAGGTCTTCTCGCTGCTGATCGTTCTGGCACACTTCTCGGAGTTGCATGTTTACATGGCCTATAACTTCATATGCTTTGGTGCGTCGTGGCGCAGTAGTTGCCGAAGCCGAAGTCTCCATTTCGATAAATTCCACGTATTTTNGTGGGGNAANGGTACCCAATAATTAGATAATTGGCAATATTAAATCGCGCACCCAGCGCGAAATTTGTTTGAAAAAGTGGCATAGATCTTAAAAGATACTTTAATTTATGTTAATTCACGAAATAAATTTAGGCTCTTCGAGCTCGCCCCTCCCTCAATTGGGGGGTTTGGGGTGCGGCAGTTACGGTCCTGTTCCCCACTACCCAGCACTTTTGTCATCACAGACCAGCTATTCGCTGGTTTGACTACACAAGACACACAACCACACCAGTACGCAAGACAATCGCCTATAACTGCAACATAAAACGTACCAGTAACGCTGAAAATTTTGCGAAAGCGTTATTTCACGTTAAANTAGTCGTGCTGGATGCGTTTGTGACGCCATGGTTGNCCATCCAGAGTTAAAATGAGCTTTTGTGAACAACACGCAATATCATTTTCGTTACATACATTCCAGAGCAGTTAACTGGTAACGGTAATTGCGCNTGTGTCTCCGTGAATATGTAGACTGAACTGTATATAATTTTNAACAAATGCGTCTATTCCCCACCAGAAACCATTGAATTCCCNACCAGTGGGGAATTCCCCACCGTTTGGGAACCACTGANCTAGATTTATACGACAGTCAATTAATCGANCGACCTATTTACATATAATATCAAATATTTACACACGTTGTCTGGGGATCAATGNCGTTCGTTTGCCAACAGTTTGCGTAGCATGTTAAAAGTTGCTTTGCAATTTAACAATTTCGTAAACAGTTCTGGCCATGATGTTTAGTCGGGTCATTTCCACGATTCGTTTAGGGTCACTGTTCAGTACAAATCAATGATCCAAATAGAATTTTATTCCACATAGATCGCTGCCGAACTTAAATGTGCAACCTATTTAATAAGCTTGAGCAACGCGCTACATTTTGTGCTCTGCGCCCTTTGTACTTCATTAACAAGTTTAATATCAAATAGCTCTTTGTTATGGAAATCAAAGAGAAAAGATATAGAAATAGTTTATAGCAGGAATCACCAACGCATGGCCCGTGAGATCAAATATTGCGACCCGCGATCTGATTTATAAGATTTCGGAAGAACGATAACTAAAGCATGTTGAAATGCAGAGACTGATTTCAGTTTCAAAAGATAGTTGTTGTTGTTTCAAAGCAAGCTATTTTCCCGCGCCCCAACATCACTATTCCACACTATAGCCGAAATGGCTTCGGCGATGGCAGTAGTAAGGGTACCTGAAATCGGTACGCACCAATCACAGAAGGCCACGTCATCCTAATTGCCACGCCCATTTTCATACCCTAAGGGTACATTCACCTGCTACGTCATCTGTGCCACATCATCAAGCGCCACGCCTATAGTGCCACATCATCCATCCATTGCTATATCATCGCTGCATTGATTGCTGCATCTTGATACTTTTCTCAGATATTGTATTATGTGTATTTAGGACTAATATCATCCATCCATATTTTTTAAACTTGATTTTATGTGTACAAGTTACGGTTTCTGCAGTTTCCACATT
>ATSW01014163.1:0-16517 GCA_000444245.1 Botryllus schlosseri | reverse complement strand
GTCTCAGTGACTATGACTATAATTCCCCGCTGCTTTTACTTCTACTTCTTACTATTTTATGATCTACTTACTTACTTTTCGCTCTTTTCAGTTCGTCATGTAGAAGTAGTTTAATCCTCCAATCATCAAGATAGCCAGAGGACTTTCGGGGCTGTTTTCATGGAGTAGCAAAATTTAATTTCATAAAAGTGAAGTAAAGCCCATAATCTACGCCGCGCTTTCGTGCACAGTAGAGATGGTGTGACAAATATGTTTTCACGAAAGTATCAGTAAATAGGTAGCGGGTTGCGTGGTTCCGTGCACGCCGCATTGTCGCCCATATGAGATATTTTAGCATATGGCCCAACGTTAACGTTTGGAAATTCCGTTTCGCAATCTAGCAGTCAGGCCTACCTATCATATCGTATTCTAGCAACCCATGACGTGTCCTAATCTGGAAAAGTGGACTGTGACATTTTTACCGCTGGACCTGTTTTCGCAGACCACCGTTGAAACTTTCTGGACAGAAGACATGAAATATATTCTCCCTCGTTTTAGAAATAGTACTTGTATTTCTCTTTCAATTCCCAGTATCATAATGTGAGTTCGAATTATAGTTTCAGTTCTTTTGTGTGGAAAACATACATGTTGAAGTATAAAAGGAATCGTAGTAAGTAATGCCTCTATTTTCCATAAAAAAGCTACACTGTATGCCATTTTTTACGATCCTCCATATTTTTTATTAGCGTACGCTAATCGCGCACCATATCCGATAAAACTTCTCCGTATTGCTCTTTGATTAAACTATGGGCCTTATAATCTGGGGGAGGGCGCCATGCCATGATATTTTCTAAAACGGCGTGTTCGAGTAAACAAAGGATTACCGTAGTATCGCATTTTCATATCACTATATTATCATTTGAATCCCATGATGCGGACGAATGCTTATTCTGTCGAAAATTGATACCTCCTGAGATGCATCAATATGAATCAAGCTCACTACGCCTTCCGCATAACTCAATTTGCAACTTTTGACAATCCATGCAAATGAATTACGAGCGTTTTCTCAACTACTTACTTGAGCAGATTTAAATTCCGTCAATTCTACTTCAAGTATTTTTAGGTTACTTATAAAAGTACTTCTTTTACTTGTACTTGAGTATATTTTTGCGTCGCTGCTTCTACTTCTACTTGAGTAGCTTTTTTCACTACTTTGACCACCACCGTTGATACCACTAAAAAGCTAACAGGGTACAGCCTACAAAGAATCGTTTACCAACTCGAACCTCCTATTTATCAAGGTTCGCATGCGAACGTGAACTGAACACTCGCACCATCCGTAGAAATCACATCCCAACGACGCAGCACCCACGGCGTAGGCTATTCACGATTCTTCAGAAATATTCTACCTGAAAGGAATTCCCATCCGACTTTTACAAAGTACTGCGTTTTCAAAATACGGAACTGTAAATAAGCGCCTATAAAAATCCACAACTAACTAACTAAAACACAACTACCTAATAAGCGACAATGCGAATTACTGAACTGCAAACGAGGTTTGCAGTATTGGAGGTAGAATCGACCTTTCAAAACAACGTAATTTCGAGTTTCAAATGGGAGGGGGTTCGATCCCCAAAACCTCGCTATGGCTAAGTCCATGTTAGTAGTGATGACTCTGAAAGAACATCACACAGCAGAAAACCATTATCACGTTGACGCCAAACGATTTCTGGTTCTACATATATTATTTTAAATGTGCAACTAAAACTAGAACTAGTCACTTTTCAAAGTCTAGAACTTATTCCAACGGATTCGAAAAACCAGTTGAGTTCTTCACTACGTTCTATAATCTATATTATCAATTACATAACGGGTGGAAGACGTCAGAGAAAAATCACGCGCAAGCCGTTGCCCACAATAGTAATCTTCCAATCTTGACAAGAACCAAATTCTGGGCGACACGGGGACAGACAACATGCGACAAAATTCGCGTTATTGTCACATCATGATATAATCTATAATCGCGCACGATCTTGCACTCTCAGCGTAAAGCATGTGTAATAGGGTTGTTCAAATACAACTTTTTCACGGATTCCAGCCATTCACTGAAGTATATTGTTAGGTTACCATAAAAAACGCTGCACACTCAATTCTAACAAGTATAAACCACCGCAGACCAAATTTAAATTTATAATTTATTAGGAAAAATTGAAAAATCTAATTTCAAATTTTTCTGTCAACCCCATGAAAATGTTGAGTTGTCTTCAAAGACATTGCAAAACAAATTTGACTCAATTCCAACTGATAGAAGCGGAGTTATTTGAGTTTTTCGTTGAAAATTCTCGGATTGTCCTTGATTGGTGGTGCGACGATATCTTGCGCACGAGGCCTATTACAGATGCGATTGCGTGCGCACCAGGCCTGTTGGAGATGCGATTTTTCAGGCAAGCGCAATGCGTACATGGCCACTGGCCTGTTGGAGATGCGATTGTCCGTTCAGGCATGTCGTTGACGAGATAAATTTGCTAGGAGCGCGCGGCAATCAATGACGTAATTTCGCTCGCGCACAAATGGCAAACCAACTTAGCAGGAGATCGCGTGATGTTGTGCAGAGCTAATTAACAGCACGCAACAAATACGAATTACTGGGCACGTTGGCTGAATGTGATGCGCGATTAAGAACAAACGTGAACGGTGTGATTTCAAGTTTTATTTCGAGGTAGATTTTTTTCAAGACTTGTACCCACGCATAATGGAAATATTAGACTAGGAGGCGACGAAGGGCCGCGGGGCGTCAGGCATTCTGTCGCCAACCGTAACAGTGTTTAGTGCAAACCATAGCTCATCATAGATGATATATTATTATATATTAAACTCGCGCAGTCACACCTGCAGAAGCTATTCAGAAGTAATAATGCATAGAGGAAAAGATGTAGAGTAAAAAATCAATCATGAAAATGCAACAAGCGTGAAGTAACAGGATGTAACCAGAAACTTGCGCTAATATGGCGGACACGTACATAGCTAAAATAGATACATCTGAAAAAACTTTGAAGGGCGGAGATAATCAAGTTAGCTGATCTGGAAGAATGCTAATCGCGTGATTAAATACTGACTAATCGTTACGCATGAAGTTGGAAAAGGTTACGCGCGATGGTTAGTCGAGGTGTCCCGAGTTTTCAATCAAGTGGCGTTATCTGTTGCCTCATAATGCGAAAACGCGTTTTTGGCTGTCAGTTCTTAATTTGTTGAATGAAACAGCAGCCTGCTGATAACGATACTGCCACTGTGCAATAGCTAGAATTATCATCAACGGGAAATGAAAGTCGTGTCCAATTCGTTCGGTACAGCTAAGAAACGGATTATAGAATATAGATATCGCTCTGCAATGGCTGGTACATAATTTGTTGATTGTTTAGTGCCATTGGCCATTACCTAGATGAGAGTCGGCACGGTCATTATCGGAAATATTCGTGCGTAGGTATGGTACGCAGTGTAGGCAGTTTTCATAGATAACGAGTTATCTATAATTTGTCCCGGTTTGTCAAATCATGAGATTAACACTAACTTTATGCGCTGTGATCAACCGGTTGATAAATCCTGACGAACGTGATAATCGAATTTATTGCTAACATAACTTTATTTGGAGATTATACATCTGTATGTGTCTGTNCAATGTGCATACCAATATATATGACATCATAATACAATATAATATATTCATCCATTAAACTTGAGAGGTAGGCAGTATTCAACTGGTGAGTGCCAACTCAAAAGTGAGAAATACTCGAAATTTTCATTGAATACAAAACCTTTGGTACAGGGCTGGGCAATTATTTTTCCCGAGGGACCAGAAGAGAAGAATAATGAATCACATTGCAAGCTTAAGCTGCTAAGTGGATCTGTAATTTTTAGGAACTGGAGAAGTGCGGGCTGATTTACCAAATAATAATACTTATCCATTGTCATTGTCAAAACAATGGCAAGCAAGAATAGTTTTGATTCCTTTTAATTACGGAGAAAATTTTCGCCTTGATTAGGGATTTGGAAACGCCTGACGCAACAATCTAAAACGAAGGTCGTGGAATTCGTAGTGTAATAATGGCAACAAGCAAGGTTTGAACTGTACTATGGAATTTAGAGACGTGTGACTTTGTTACGGCATACTTCGTTGTACTGACTTTATGTTGAATTTGGATTACTCGCACGTTGACGTGATACGTGGACTAAAACCGTCGGTTGTTTAAACTGTGCCGAAATAAAGAGGCTTCAAAGTAAACCCATTTCAGGTCCAGTATGTACAACCAATGGTATTATTTCAAGCATCAACATTAAAATGAGAGTTTTATGTTCTAAAATACAAGCAACTTTTTGCGGGCCGGTCAGAATCAAGTCGCGGGGCAGAATTGGCCCCACGGGCTGTAAAATCCCCAGGTCTGGTCTATAGTACGACTGGAATTTGAGACTCTTTGTTGCAGAAAGCGCCTAAAACCCATTTTTTCTTGTTCAGAACTTTCAGTGGAATCATCCTGGGGGTTTGCGGCCAATTCAGCCGATCTGCCATATCAGATTTCCGGCCACGATGTGCTCCAACGAACCGTGGCTTGCAGGCAAAAGCCGAAAAGTAGGCTTCGACCCCATAGAAAAATTTACATCACAGACATTTCAGTTTACAGTATCGCACCCGTCTCTCGCGACCACGATCGAGCATGATCACGACAACGCAAAAAACTTGTCGGCTGCGCCATCCGTGGCCGCCATTGCACCTGCAATTCGTAGTGAAGTCGTGAACAGAATAGTAGGTGCTGTCGTGCCTAACGCCAGAAACCCCCCCAAGTCATCACGTGGCGTTGTTGACCTCGTGACTAAGAACGTCTCGCAGCGCCGCGTTATCGGCAATTATCCGCGAAGGATCGTCATATCCAACCTTCCAGCCCCAGCTATAAGAAACACTTCCTTCACAGACATTAGAGACACAATTGAGCACACAAAAACCGCGGATTGCTCGTCCGTCACATCCTCACACGAAGACGTGCCGTTAGATTACTCGATGAAGACTCTTAGTAAGCTAGAACAGGAACCGGCGATCTCTACGAAAAGAAATCTTCCAGACGACATTGTAGAACGTCACATTTTGCTGTCTCCAGGCTTACAGTCCGTTGCGCAAAACGACCGCTTTTCTCCTTCAAATGACGGTCTCGCAATCTCCAACCCGAAGTACAACGCAACGACATCGCATTACGGCGAAAGGAATTCGATTCCTGATACAACAAATTTGGACACTCTGTGCGAAGTCGCTCTTTCCTCACCCCGCACACTTGCACGCAGGCACGCTCTCGATACGAAATATACTTCTACCAAGCCTGAGTCTTTACACAGGGGTAACATCACTGATTTGTTACAAGTTGCAGACCAGGCTGTCAGTGATGTTCCGGAGCTACAAAGTTTCGAAAACCATCTTCCACATAAAACAGTATCCGTGGAAAATGAATCCTGTGAACCTATTCAGCAAGAAGCGAACAATTGCGTTCCATCTAGTGAGAAAAGTGAATCTGATGCTGACAAATCCACTCTTAACAATGTCAACAAGGTAACAGATGATCAGGTCGAATGCGACAAGCCTGATCGTGAAGTGGCTGCCGCAATAAAAACAGAATTTGACGAAATTCCGTTTTTACCGAGGTTCTCATGCCACAGTCCCATCGACTTGAACGAAGCTTGCCGCGACGAATACGACAACCTTTACGCGGACATCGATTCTGTTTCGGAAGGCAAGAAAAGTCACGCAAACAGTAGTAGCAGAAAAAGCCCTAGAAAACTGGACAGTCGTGCGTCGAGGACTGCGCAACGAGCGAAGCAATCAGAAGGTCGCGACAGTTCGAACGAATCCGCGACATTTGGCGGGAAAGTCGCCGATTTCTCGTCTTCGAAGCAAGAAATCCACGACGAGTCCCCAAACAAGAGAAAGTTCTTTAAACTCGGGTATCGAGTGCACTCGGAATGTGGAGACATCTCCAGAGTGAAACGACGGAGATTAGTGAGGAAACGGGACAGGCCTGCGTCAGATATTCTGAAATCCAAACCTTTCGCGAACAAACTCGACGCACATTCTGATAACGACAGTTCGGCAGAGGAAGATGGAGAATTCTTCAAAACAGACACCGCAAAAAAGCAGGTTAAAAATACATACAAAGAAAAAAGCAAGGAATGTCTAAAATGGATTGCCACTGCCAAAAACACGATCGATACAACAACAACATCCGGCGCTTACTTGACTGATGACGGAAAATTTAAATCTCTACTTGTTAAGGAACGTTTCCGGAGTCCCAATGCCCCCAATGTCTTAAGAAACGACTTTGCTCCGCCCTTGTGGCCTAAACCCGCCGCACCTGCTCTTATCCTTTCCCCGCCAAACAAGAAACCTCTGTCGTCCAACAGAAGGTTCTTGGCCGCTTCAGTGAAACAAGAGAAGCAACCCTTCGACGATCTGAACGAATCTGATACCCTCGACAAAGACACGATTCGTTTAAAATCGTTCGTTCACGAGCCTGGATCGGACGACCGTTCTGCACAACAGACCATGTCCAATTCACGACAAGACGACGACATGATCGAGATGTCTTTCGACGAAGACACGGATGAAGAAAACTCAATTTCACTACCGAAACTTGCCGATGACTTGCCAATACCAGAGACGACCTCACCATCCAAGAGTTTGTCGGAGGAGATCAAATCTCGAACGGTGGTGGTTTGTCTGGGGAGAGTTCAAGTCCTGGAGCGGAATTCTGACTGTTTGGGTGATCCCGATGCCAAAGATAACGTTACACGCGATGAAACTCATGAAAATGCAGCACCTAAAAACGCTCGAATTAGAGGCTGTTGGAAAGGGTTGGAGTTTGTTGACGAGTGTTCGAGAACTCCAACGTATTTTCAAAAGGTAGGTACCCAGTACTTGTGCTTTTATTGTAGTACAATTTTTTTTTCCAATTTTCGCGGCTATTAGATAAAATTGTTGCCAAATACGTTGCACATCAAATTTGACTCGATTTAAACGAGTAGAAGTGAAGCTAGTAGAGTTGGAAAATTTTAATTTAGCCTATTATAAAATAAACTATTTTTGTTTCGTATTCTACTGTTCAACCCAAGCAATTGTTAAGTTGTCTAATGAGACAATACATAGCAAATTTGGCTCAATTCCAACTGGTGGAAGCGAAGTTATTGGAGTTCAAAATCATGCATTTGAAAAAAAATAATATGACTGAGTAATTGAATTATTAATGAAAAACTGGAATAACATCGCTGCTACAGACTGGAATTGAGTCAAATCTGTTTTGCATAGCTTTTTTAGACAACTTAGTTAACCAAGTGGTTCACAACGTGGACGATTTTGAGAAACAAGGTGACGAAAATACCGGAGGGGTAGTCGAAAAGGGTGGGGAACCACTGGGTTAGCCTGTAAAATTTTAAGTTTCTCAAGCCGAATTTGGTGTGCAACGTTTTTTTAGACAACCTAACAATTTTAGGTAATAGCCACAAACATTTGAAAGCATGAATTACCGTACTTTTGAACAACCCTATTATACGTAATATACATATTTTCAAAAGGTAAGTAGGCCAAGTAACAAAGTATTTCTGCTTCTGGCGAAGTACTCAGTGGGTTTTTGCCTGCTTACAATACGAAGTACTTCTACTTTTTTAAGTACTTGAAGTAGATTTTTCCGACTCACACTACTTTTCAAGTAGTTATGATTTTAAACTACTTATTCTTGACAGTTGTCAGTTTTGTAGGCAAAAATATGCGTAGAATACCTACTTACTTACTTGTGAACTCCCACTTCTACTTGAGTAGAAATTCTGGCGTTACTTCTTCTACTTGAGTAGCGAGGGTGACTACTTTGACCACATCTGGTGATGTTGGGCTACACTGTAAATCCATAGGTGAAAAGGTACACCCCAGGGATATATCTACATCAGAATTGGGTTGTTTGACACATTTACAGCCACTGGCAGTGTATGAAAACCCAATTTTGTACCCGAAAGTCTCATTTACCTAATTTGCTTTCTCCCCTGCGCCACCAGACCATCAATTCGGACATATTCAGAAAAAAAACCAGGCTCAAGCATCACATAACTGAATACGTAACTGATATGGATGCTGCCTGGTAAATCTAAGGGTGGAAAACTACAACCCAAAATGAGTGGAAACTACATTCTGTGGGTGCAAAACTATACACCCCAGGGGTGGAAAACTACCAACCTTGTTAACTTTAAGATCGAGTCTCTACTTGTACTTGAGGAAAATAACCTACTTCTTGATGTCGAGTTTACTTTCTTCCCTCCACCGCCAAGCCATTATTAGAGCTCAATAACATTAACTGAATACATATTAACTATTTACCGTACTATTATGTTTATTGTGTGTTGTATTTATATCATTTATTTTTTCTACTTATCATCATTCTATGGTTCATCATCATAACTATTGGTTACTGTATAAATCATTTTTTCGCTTGTTAATTTTGATTTTTTTTTTCAATTTTCAAATTTGAAGTTTGAAAAAATTAGAAAAAGTTTAAAACTCCTGCTCTAGGCTAACACATAATTTAAATCAATAACAACATCATATTATGTCTGTATATTAGATAATATAATATTGCAGACATGTAACCTAAGCTAATATTACTAAATTAACTGCTGTTTAACTTAAAATGCACCCATTCTGCTAACAACAATAACAGATTCAAATGAGCCAGCGACAGCGTTGAGGCTTTAATCAACAATTAGGCAATTTCTCGTTCTTGCATGGCCCACCGTTTGTAAGGTGGCAGTTTGCAGAATAGGTGGGTTACAAAAATGTTGTCAATATTCCTGTCGTTTTCTAGCCAGCTGAAAAGGAGAAGATGTGGACTATAGTCGAACTTGCTTGGAAAAAGCTGTTGGATATTGGATTAATTAACGAGACCGAGCCGGACAAGCGACTCACCGACTTTCGTGGCATGAATCGTAAGTGCTGTTCGATATGTGATGTTATTTCCAAGATTAGATCATAGTTAGCTGAGCGTATAGGGTTGAAGCTATTTCGTGGATGTCAAATTTGTCGGTTAGTCGTTATGAACAATGTTTAAATTCTACTTTGATCTTCGACTCGTAATTTTGTCTACGGTTTGATGTTTAGATAGCAAAATGGTAGGAGTAAGCAGTACTACATCCATAAATATCACATATACGTAATCGTAAGAAAGAGAAGCCCATAGTTGTGAGGTTGTTGTTACCTGTAGAAGCGATGCTCCATGTTTTAAGTGTTAAATTGAAGTTCGAATGAAGTGAGCTGTGGCATGAAAATCACAGAAATCCTGTAATAGTTCGTTGGTTTGGTAGCCATGGTGTTTCGACATGGCCTGGTCATTTTACAGTAGGACAACATTATTTTAGTTATTGTAGCTATTTTAAGATATGCTTTAAAGCTTTTGGGAGTATATGGATATCTCTTGACTTCCCCGCAGCTGCACAATGCCGACCATCGCTGCACGTCTGATTATAGTTTCAACCACAGGTGTACTACTGTACATTGGCGATTTTCAGTAACTGGAGACATGAAGCCTCACTGCCTTACATGTACAGGCTCAGCAGCACTTATATACAGAGCAAATTAGGAATCTTGATTTACATATTTTCTCAATTTAAAAATTTGTAGGCTCTTTATAAACTTACTCGCGAACCACTTGAGATGCTCCTGCGTACCACAGTTTGGGAAGCACTGGTGTATATGGTCAAATTCACAGAGATCACACGATTCAACTGTGTTGTCACGTACGGAATCTGTCTGATTGTCAATTTCGGCATTGGCTAAATATTGTATTGGTTCCCTTTTATCTCACCAATTGCAGTACTTTACTGTATGAATAATTCAGAAATCGTGATTGTGCAATTAGTCCTGCAGAATTTTCGGTCAACCTAGAAAAAATTCTTATGAAGACGTATTATATACCGTTGGAAAGATAATTTTATCAGCTTTTTAATGATGGGTTTTGTCATTTTTTTTACCTTGGGGAAAAAAGTTATGACCAAAAACGTGCCAGGGGGTAAAGTACTATTTTGCCTGACATTAAAATACAATTATAAGCTAAAATACGGTACCTTCGTAACAGAATACAACACCATAAATTGGAATATCACTCTCAGTAAAGCAAACTAACAATCGAACAGCAAAAAATGAAACATAACTTTATTAAGATGTATTTATCATAGGTTAAGGGGGCAAAAGTTGACCAAGACGGAGATAAAAAATTTTAATGATTGATTCAGGCTCATTTATTGTTGCTGAATCCGATTCTGTGCTTATAATTTCTCCGTCACGTCAGATTTTTTCCGTATTAATTTTTCTCATTTTCATAAATTAATCAAATTTCAGCTTTTGTTAGTGACATCACGGTTAGCATACAATAGCAACAGATCAAATATTGTTATTGAAATCATCTATCATGAAACCTGGGTTGTTGTAGCCTAATACATAATGAGTGAGTTTTTCGGTGAACTTGAATAAAGTGATTCTCTATCATCGTCCAATCAGAAGCTCTTTTCGGCCCTTACATTTATACTCGTCAACAAATACCAAATACCATACTTGAACAGATGGCAGAAATGTTTTTAAATGGTATCGAGGCTTTTTGTTTGTGTTTTGCAATATTAAACGCCATTTCTATATACAAAAAGCTTTACATTTTTGGCGGTTTCTGATTTGCCGTAATAATTTTTCTATCAACTTGAGCAGTGGTTCTCAACCTTTTTGTATTCGCGGACCCCTTTTGGACCCCCGAAGTTGTAGTTCAAATTTAGCTCAAATATCGTACAATCTTCATCTGTCTTGTGCAACTGATAACTGTAAGCTAGTGATAAACAGCAACAAAATTACTTTTCTTGAAAATAACAGCATTATATTTATGTAGAAATTGGGTTGACTTTTATTATTTCAAAACTAATTAATATTATTTAACTGCATTTTTTGAAATACGTGGCCGAGTTTTTAAAATCTGCGCCTTCGATTTCATATCAACGAGTGCTGAAAATCCATTTAAACAAAGAAAGGCAGTGGTAAATGTAATAATAAGGCATAATGCTTCCGACGACACATTTGGGTATGATCGCAACAATGATGACACCAAAATTGACAAACAATTTTTTTTTATTGAACATATACCGTCAAGCCTGTTAATTCATATCTAGCAGCTCATCTTGAAGTTATTAGGGAAATGGTTATGTAGGAGAAAACGGATTTAGCTATAGCTGTAGCTATATCCATTTATTCAAATCTTGAGTTGCATTTCTCAAACTTATGGAAAATCATGTTTTGTAAAATAATCATTTTTTTTGCCATATGTTGATCATATGTCTATGTTTATCACTAGGGCGATTTTTGTTGACATGTCGAGGCCAAGTATCTTTCGTTGTACCGTAACATATTTTAATTATCTCTACCATAATGCGTGATGTAACTACTGGAGTTCTTCATAGGTCCAGATTTTGTTAAAATAGAGAGTTTTTCCAGGTCACACTAGTTCGTACGTAGGGACAGACAGTTCCGACCAGAAATGAAGATAAGTAGTACAATTATAATATTATGTGCGAAAACAACTAATTCGAGGTCACAATTATGTTTTTCAAGTTAAAAAATGTCAAAAGTTTGATTGTTTAGGTCAAAATCTTCTGTCTTTTAGGTTATTATAGGTAGGTCAAAATCTTCTGTCTTTTAGGTTATTATAGGCTATTTCATGTTTTTTGTCTAGAAAGTTTCAACGGTGGTCTGCCAAAACAGGTCTAACGCTAAAAATCCGAGTCCACTTTTCCAGATCAGGACACGACATAGGCTGCTAGATTACGATATGATAGGTAAATGCAAGATTGCGAAACGGTTGTTTCAAACCTTATGATGGGCCATATTTACAGTGATGAAATATTTCATCTGGGCGACAATGCGGTGTGAACGGAACCACAAATCCCGCTACCTAAATTATATTCACCGATACATTCGTGAAAATATATCCATCGCTTCACATAAAATGTGCACGATGCGCGATGAAAATTCCGAGCTTCACTTTATAGAGATTAAATGTTGGTACTCCGTGAAAACAGCCCTGAAATTCCTCAGGCTATCTTTCTGATTGGAGGATTGAACTACTTCTACTTGACAAATTGAAAATAGCGAAAAGTAAATAAGTTGATCACATAATAGGTTTACTGCAAATTAGAAGTAGAAGAAAACTACTTGAGCACCTTGAAAAAGTAAAAGTACTTTGACCATTGTTACTAACCACCTCTGTTCGTGAATTACTTTTCAGAATGATACCTTTACTGCACAAAAACACAACCAGGGCAAGTGGAACCTTCCTTAGGAATAATTGGGGATTCGCACCAATTAGATTCGATATTCTGCCCATGAGCTCTAAGATTGCAAAATTCACACTTTTCAAAACATTATAAATGGGAAAATTCAATTGAAATCAATTCAATTGAAATTGTTATTGGACTTCTACATGGATCTTTGAAACCTGACGAGAAAGGCGATTTTTATTGACCTAAAAAATCAAAATTTTGACATTCTTTAACTTTAAAACTCCTAATTTTGACAAAATTTGACCTCACGTATGCAAATTATAGCCTGTTTTTTCCGAAAAAATGTTAGAATTGTACTAGGCTACTTATCTTCGTTTCTGGTTGAAACTGTCGTCTGTCGGTCCTTACGAAGTAGTTTACTGACTAATTTTTACATGAAAAAACTTTATTTTAATGAAATCTGGACCTATGAAGAATTTCAGTAGTTACATCAAGCATTATGGTAGAAATGTTCAAAATTTGTTGTATTGCAGCAAAAGATCCTACATTCTCGGGTAGAAAGTGTCTGTCCTTACTAAGTAGCTTGCCAAGAATAAAGACAGAACGTTCAACAGCAGCAGTTGTTGGTTGGTAACACTCAAGTTGTGCGTACACTGCTGGTGACACACCATGTGGCTGCATTCTGACAATGGTGTCTACATCACAATTTTTCATCATGCTTTTCTGAATAGAAGAACCAATGCCCACGGTCTGGCTTCAGTTAGGATTGAGCATAACAACATGTCAACCCTATTTGTTTCATTTGACCGTTTATGATTCACAATGAGCAGACAATGGGACGTCTACAACGGTAGGCCTATGAAGTAGGCTACAAGCTGTAAAATGTTGAATGATAAGTCTACTGACAGTGCAAACATCTACAATAAAACGAAATCCAGGTGGTAAAATTTTTTTGACAATTTTAACCTAACGCTACAATTTTGACATGTAAAAAAAGTTTGTTAAAATATAAGAACCAGTTGTTAATCTGAGACGTAATCAAGATATTTGTATTCATTTGCACCATTTACTGACTATTTGTCAGATCAGGAATATTTGAAATAGACATCGGACGGCTATAGTCGCTACACTTGTCTTGATGAGTTGAACATTTCACTTTTTTGTTGTTGCTTGTAACAGATCCTGTTTGACTTTATATGACCGCCGTAGTTTACACTAGTCTTTGCGGTTTTGCCCTCTTTCATAGTTTCTTCCTTGTATTCCAATAACGTGAATCCATTTTTGAGCTTACAGCTTGAATTCATGAGCATATTTGACTGCCTGGCAGTACTGGTACTTAGTGATGATGGCAGGGTGAAACTTTTTTGGGATGCTGAGTGAATTTTGAAGGTCTTTGTATGTCTGTGTGGAAATTTATTATCTTGCTTGGTAATATAACCTATATGTATTTTATGCGTGGAGCTGGGATTCTGGGAATGCAGTTATCTATGCAAGTTTTTTGTAATGGTACGGTAGCCTACATCTTGGCCTACGTCATCTGGTTGTTAGGCAGTAGCTATGTAGTCCGGACATTAGATTTCATTTATTTCCCACTTTACCAGGATTTCTCGTGCAAAACTATGACATATCAAGCCTAGATGCAAAACTCAGTAGCAATGAAGTTTAAGGAGATAATACAGTTCCCGAAACCATAAATAAATGAAAATATAAACACCGGTAAAGGAAATATATTCTGGACCAATTTGAAGCGGATGCTAATTGAAGCTTAACATAAAAGGAATTCCAGGGATCATCTTTTAATACTGCTGGGTGATCTCGATTTCAATTGAAATGCATTTCAAGGCCATGCCGAAAGTGATTTATTGCCATACAAGTGGTTCGGATCCGCTGATGCAATCATTAGGACCAAAGAAGGCCAAAAAGTTAGGCATAGCATAGTCGAATGGGAGATGTCATCAATCTATTCCTCTCAGAATTTGTTTGCGTTTTAGCGTTAAAATGTGACGATTAGATGAGTTTATAGCTCTCATTCGAAGGGCATGGAATTATTTTCAATCAATTACCTAGCGTCAATCTCACATTTCAATAATAAAAAAACAGGTCTGAGGAAGTTGGACACCATTCTTCATTGCTAGATGCGAGAATCCAGATTCTACTGTGCTATGCCTAACTTTTCTGTCGTCTATGATCTCAGTGTCTGCGTCAACGAATCAAGCAGTCGTGTCCAATTAAATCACTTTGTGTGTAATGCAGATAACAAGATTCAATTGAATTATCCTATTTTAAATGAAGACTATCTAAGAGTACCAGTAATCGATGATAATCTATGGGATTCATCTCAGTGAAACATTTGATTAGAAATAGCTTTAAAATTGATCCACGGGGCTAGTTGAATTTCCAACTTGAAGCTCTCCGCAACTTCATCTGGCTGAGTTATTCGTACCAAATATAAAGTTGAATAATGAACAAAACCAACTTCCTAGCTAATGTGGTCACCTTCATGTACCAGAAATTTGCATTTGAGGTCTGACACATAAGTAACTTGCTGTACCAGCTTCCCATCCATCACAAAAACAAACAAGGCAGGATATTTTTACATTTTGACCACAACGGCTCTGATTTTCACTCTCCTATACTGTACTATACTACTCAATACAAAATGTATTCACGTGTTCAATGTTCACATCAATATATGAAATAGAAAAGGTGCAGACAGCCGGTCGCAGTACCCTCGCAATTCCATGAAACATAATTTCTTACAAAAAAGTCATTGATTCAGCGGGATTCATGTCATGAAATTTCTGCATCATATAATTAGCCCATGATTTTTCAAAAACCTAGCGCGAGCTATGACATTCGAGCAGATCACAACACGATAACTGATGTTTATGTTATGATTTTCTATCATTATATAACACAAACTATGATCATTTTACGCACACCAGTCTCTACGCAAAGTGATATTGAAAAATCCTAGTTTCGTCCAGAAATTCCAACTCCAGTAAGAAACTACTTGACAAAATAAACTAGACCAAAAGCTGCCCCGAATCTGTCCATATTTCACTCCGAAGTGGCGAGGATGGTTCATGGTGACAGGTCTGACGATCAGTCATTTCTTCTCGTTCGATCTCTGAAAGTAATGGAGTGTGAGCTTGGTACTAGTGTCTAGTGTAGCACAAATGGACGACCGATGGTACCACAGCCAGGTCTTGACCATGATTGCATAGACCAGCCAGCGGTTCTCATTCAAGGTTAAATTGTAAACTATATGTTTTTCTGCAAGTAATTCACAGCCGTGTGTCAGACTTTTTTAGTTCGATTACGATTATCAATGGGTGATCTGTCATTTGTTTCAAGCCGTTGAAGGCCAATTATTATATGCGATATTAGGCAACGGTATCAAGCTAGGAAACGGCATATTTGCAGTTCTTTCAGAAGCAGTCAGACAATCGAAATCAAGTTACCGTAAACCGGGATAACTTTGGACACAAGTACCATAAGTAGTCCCAATAAAAGGTGGATTCATTTCACTACCAGATAAATTTGACCCAGCATTGATAAATTAATGGCTGGGGTCAATTTCATCAAAATTGATTGCCAATAAAATTCTTGCAACCAAACATACATAGCATGCAATTGATTCATAGATTCAGAACTTGGCAGCAGACACCTCTAAGTCAGGGGTGGGCAACTTCTCCATCCGGGCCGGATAGGAGAACATGAACATAAAGCGGGCCGGATTCTTGTTTTTTTTTTGATGATTTTAGGGCAAGTGGTTTCTTTCAAAATTTACAGCACGTATAATTATAATTTTGAACATTTATCATGGCATAAGAATACCGTAAACCGGGGTAACTTTGGACAATTTTCAACAATTCCGCTTTGTATCTCAGAAATTCTAGGGTGTATGGGAGGCAAGTTTTGTGTTTTTTAGGGTCATGGAGCAAAGATTAGAATTACCTAACCCAAAATCTTCATGGTCATAAATAAGTACTTTATTTTTGTAAATTATCCGTGTCCAAAGTTACCCCTGCATTTGTATGCCTTTACACTCAATTGTTTATGAAACCTCGTAAATGAGGCTATTCGGTAAGAGTTGATGAGAGCAGGGGCTAAAACTGAAACAAAATAGTATATTTCTGGCCTATTGCATGATTTTTTCCTAATCCACCCCCCCCCCCAAAAAAAAAAGTTAGGTAGTTTATGAA
>ATSW01014159.1:0-23379 GCA_000444245.1 Botryllus schlosseri | reverse complement strand
CACATATACAAGGAATAAATCGTATTTAATGAATGTATTTTCACGACAGCAATGTCACTTCAAAGCCATATCTCGCCGATAATGGCGAAGACAATGTGGATTTGAGAATAATATTGTCATACAGGCGCCGCCATGTCTGCTTCTCTCTGATCAATCAACACACGGTGCAATCCCTCATTAAGATTTTCAGGCGTTCCATAAGCCCGGTAACCCTAATTTACCAAGATATCAATTCATAAGGGTTGAGTAGGTGACGAGACAGCGTCGTTGTTCAACTATGTGGCCTGATTAATCTCGATATTGAATTCATGCGGCCCGCGTCCTCTACGAAATTTGAAAATTGGCCTGCGACCCGTTTTGTGTTGGCGACCCCTGGCACAAGCGGTGCCTTACAAAAGCCTAGAAGTGTGCCGTGCTACAAGTCGGCGGTTACGGAATCAAAACTAAGAAATATCAGCCTGGTGTAAATGACCATTGTAGTCGACAAAAATCATGATTACCACAGACGACATTAGGGTTGAGTGCATCATAAATGCCGATAATGCAAGTCTTCTCGCTTCGACGAACTTACTCGTAAGCTCCACTCTCGCAACGCTGCGCATACACGTATATAATAACATACAGTCACTAAAATTTGACGTAGTAGGCAAGTAGTGGGGAATCTCGGCAGACTGGGACCGCGATCCACATTATCATGTAAGACGGAAAACTGTCCGCGGGCTGGACAAAATCCCTTCGCGGGCCGGGTCGGGCCCGTGGGCCGTATGTTGCCCGCCCCTGCCTTAGCCGGACCCAAATCGCGGAACGGAAAACCAGGACCTATGAGAATATCCTAAGGCATCTTCTTCCGTTTGCAATCAAGACAAACAGACTCTTCCTTCTTATATTTTCACTTTGTCGCAATCTTGTGCTGTTGCAAATTGATAAAATTATTATTAATAAGCTGAACTAAACTAATGAGATATAGCTCATACTATAACTCTTGCCAGCACTCCCATTTGCTAACCTAACACCGCTATCCCGGTATTTTATAAATGTCAATGCTGTCAGAACCAGAGGTGTTTGAGTTAAAGGTAGCATTAATCTCTTATCCGCACTTCTCACACTCCATACTCTTCTCTCACACACACACGACGTACACAACATAGTACAGGACTAATGGTAATTGAAATACATGGATGTTGCGGATATTAGAGATGATGAGGGGGTTTCATATTTTGAAATCAAAATTATGTTCCGGATCTAAGATTCAAACCCAAGTCCAACTGCAAATCCTGAATAAATTCTGCATCATGTCCAAATACAAGTCCGGGAGGATAGAATCTTTTTTAAGGTCGCATGACATTTCTAAATCGGCTATAAAGACCTTTGCAAGTCCCAGCCCCGACTAAATGTGACATAAATTGGAAGACTAGATCGTTGTATAGCATGCTATTATTACCATCGATGATTCGTTCGATTATATCTCTCAAATTCCTCGTTTGATGGAATTCTGTCCAGTGCAACAATTAGTCATTTTGAAATCAGGAATGAATCAGAAACAACCCCCATGGCTGGGCGCTGCGAATGGCGCCGAAATCCCGTTCGTCTTCGGGTATCCGTTCATGAATACACGGGCCGCCGGATTATTTCCCTACCAATTCTCCGACACGGATCGAATGGTCAGCAAAGGCGTGATGGACATGTGGGCTAACTTTGCAAGAAGTGGGTAAGGCAGTAGGCACGCGTGTATGTTATTAGGGCTCGAATCTACGCGGTGGCAACTAACGTCTCGCAGGAATCCAACTAATGACGCGAGTAGCGGATTGAGTTACGTGTTCAACTCGAAAGTCGTGAATTGGCCGAAGTACGACGACGTTCAACGGGGTGGACTTAATATATCGTCAAGCTTCGACACGTTTTCAAACTACCGTTATAAAGAAACAAAATTCTGGAGTGATTTTATTCCCGGCCTGTTGGTTAGTAAATGTACTATTGTGCACGTACACTGTTTATAGAAACAGTCAGGGTCGGCTGTAATAACTCAAATTCGCATAACGCAGAGCACTTTTGCTGAAAGAACATCGACTGCCGCCATACCCATGGCACAGATACCTAACACTGAGAAGAAAGTCACACCAACATGGACTCCATCAACGTAGGTATAAGTTATAAGGTCCGTATGCGCTAAGTGGGTTGCCTCGTTAATGCAAATCGTCCTACGGATGCCGAGGAATGACATAACCAGTGGTGGTCACTACTTTGAACACCTCTGCTAACTTGGTTCACGGTCCCGAAAGGGTTCACTGGAAACGTTAATAACGGCAAAAGCTGCTATGTATGGGGAAGGATAGCCTATAGTAAATAGTACGGCGTTACCAGAATTAACATTCATCTGTTTTGCTAGTGGGGCGGGGTGAATTCCTTCGATTGGAGCAACGTCACCAATCAATTCTGCGGCAACCTCACATCTTCTCTCATGCCTTTTCTCTCGTCAGGTCATTTTCGACATTTCAATCGGCCGGGTCAAGTCCGGGAGGCAGAAAATCGGAAAGCAGCATGTCGCCGCAACTTACTTTGACGTTAGCGATAGGATTCGTCCTCTTGTTCGCAAACATCATCGCATATTCGTTCGTGTCTTACCTCGTGCAGAAAGAGAAATTCAAGACTAAGGTGAGGCGAACAACCGAACCCACACGCGCGCAAAAGTCTATATTCCGAAAGCGAGCAGGCCTACTTGAATCCGAATCGATTATATTTATTGTAATGGTTTAGAGTAGAGTAGTGAGAATAGATTTTTCAAGTAATTAAAGTTTATCGGACTAGTGCAGAGTAGGCTAGTATAGTAGTGTATTGGAGTATGTGATCGACCCGCAGTATCACCACAAAAGGCAATGAAATGGTATGATTGGAAGAACACCAAAATATCGTTATTGTGGTGTATCAGCACCTGTTTATTAATATTTTCATCATTTCAAAACATCAAAGAACTGCGATAAAATGAATAGATAGGAATGTATCGAAACGACTTGGAGTCGTCTTTGAAATCAGACACCCACCTGGGCCTAGGCGATGTAAGAAAGAGGCACGAACAGGGCCCACTGAATGAAAAGTAAAACAGAGAATATAAAAAACAAGCGACAAAATGAGGTGGCATGTGGAAAGTAGCATTATTTTCTTTGTGTTCGTATAATTTTAAGGTGGCCTACTTACTTTCTTCCTACCTTCCTACTACCTTCTTACTAGCTTCCTATCTTTTCATTGTATCGCTATCTATTCATTGTACCGCTGCCACCATGTAGTATTATCACTGAGCTTCTAGCTGTCTACTTAGACAGATACCTTTACAAGCCCGACTCGAAGTGTATTCTCCGCAGACCACATGCTTGTCTGTCATCAAAACAATACGGAACCCATCGCTATGCTCAATCATGCATATCATAACACCACACTAATAAAACAATGATGATGATGATGATGATGATGATGATGATACTTTATCTTCTAGACTTATCGTAGGTCCCGGTACGTACGCTATTTGAACTTTCCAAATAATATAACTGCTAGGACACCGTAGGCCTAATGAATAATATTCGAATCGACGCCCAGTACTGATTCGCCCTAGACATTTGACGGTATTGGTCGGGTTGCATTTAAAACAAACCGTGTTTTAAAACACTTGGTGCTTTAACAAATTGTGTTTTTTTAAGTTGTAAAATTATGCAATAATTGTGTAAATACTTTCGAAAAAACATGTTGTACGAACCAACGGACAATTACCACCCGACATAGCCGACGTATATCGATATGGTAGGGTTGGAACCGTCAAAATAGTCGGTTCAACAGCAATAGTACAGTTATTTCGTCAAAGGAGCTATATTTACCCTATATTTTCAATTGTCAATGCCAATCAGCGATGACGTCACAATTGAATATTCGTGACGTCATGGCCTAAAAAATCAAATAAACAAAACACGCAACAAGAAACATGTTTTAAACTAGGGCCTTGTTTTGAATATGTTTGCATTAAATTGATTTTTGTTTGAAATGCAGCCCTACTTATTGGCATAGTTTGATCCACTATATATTCCTGCGATTGACAGATCATCTTGATCCTCATTACTCATTTCATTATCGCATCACGACATGTGATTTTTTGACAGAAGCTGCGGCACGCATTGCAGGAGAAAAACAGATTACTGGACGCAGAATTGCGCGAACGCGGTATGATCACTACCTCCGCCACCGTATGCTGCGCAGAACCAGGCAGCGGCTGCAAAGCAACAGAGGATCCCCTAGGCGGCGCTAACATAACGTTAGCTGATTCGACTTGTGTCGTGAACAAATCGCCACCGCTCAGACGTATGGCCAGTACGGCTCCCCCACGGGCAATCCGAAATTGCGTAGTTGTTGACCAGTCTACCGTGTCAGTACATCCCAGCTCATCACAAAAACGCCCAGACACAAACCCTAGCAGCTTGGATGAATCTCAAACAAGTGAGCTAAACTATCACGACATGCAAGATTTGAGACACTCTAAATCACACACGGTAATTCAACACACAGTACCACACGGTATCAAACGCGAGGTCGCTTCTTTAGATGGCAGGTTCGACGGATGCGCGCCCGAATATAAATTCAAGACTTACAACGGAAGATCCAATATTCGCGGGGCTACGGCCCGTACGGAATCGTACGCTGCTTCGGGTGGTTTAGGAAGGAAGCCTACATCTTTGTGGTCAATAGCGTCTTGCTACGGCACCACATTACCCCGTGTTATCGGGCATAGAAAGTATCACCCCGGCCATCGCCAGACTAACGAGTCGCCAAGCTATAGTCTTCATCAACAAGCACAGGTTCTACGGGAAGAGCCGTTGGATCACGATCAATCACAAACAGTCGTACCGGAGGTAACCCGTCACGTGAACGGGAATTCAGTGGACGTCCGCCAAGTAATCAAATCGCTAGATGACAAGTCACGCGTGGGCTCCCAAATCCTGGGATCGGAAACCGAAGGCACCGTGTCGTCGGAAAGCGACCACAACGCAGGCTACAGCTACTGTGTGACGAACAACAAAATGAACGTAGTCACGAAGCTGTGACCGTACAGAAAAACCTGTATTAGTATTCAAGAAGTCTGTTGCATTACTAGTTGATACGGTGAATACTACATCATATCATATGATGGTATTCATACCGAAACCAGACTTGTACAAACTAAACATTTAGTTAGTTGACGGTCAACTAACTAACAGTTTTTTGAGTAGTTCTAGTTCTAGTTGTAGTTGCGGATTTTGAAAATTGCGTAGTTCTAGTTCTAGTTGTAGTTGCAGATTTTGAAAATTCAGTAGTTCTAGTTCTAGTTTTAGTTGCGCATTTCAAAAAAATATTAGTTGCCGAACAACTAGAAAACACTCGTGTGTCCTGCGTGATGAGAACTCTCCTCGCGTGACAAGTGAGGTTACTGCGGGTTACTGATGTGATCATGACAAAGGATCAAATGCTCATTGTTGGATCATAGTTAATACATTGATTATGCCGAGTTCACTTATAACTCGGCAAATTTACAACAATCGACAGCCCGCAGCGACACGCGATCTCCCGCTGAGGTCGTTTACTAATTGGAATGTGAGCTAGTGATCTATTGCTGTGCACTAGCGAGTATTATCTCGGAACTAGGCTGTCGTATCTGTTAAACTTACGAGATTTGATTCGTGATGATGATGCCGACCACGCCTGCCCAGGCACAAGGAGAAGACGATCTGGAGTCGCCCAAGGTATATTACAAAGGAAATTGCATAAATTGCCTGGGTCGTCTCCTACTGGCTCTCCAACGCACAAGAAACCGAGACTCTCACTCTTCAACTTTCTACCTCAAAGTCAGTGTCGTCCGCTTGAAGTTAAATCAGGCCCGTCTGAGGTGAAAAAGTATGCCAGGGAACATCGACTACCCCTAGGTCAGAATGTGCTAAACTGTTGGCGGAATATGACCGACTTGCCAGAATTACGAAACTTGGCGAAAGATTTTCTTGGGATGACTGCGACATCTGCGCCCAGTCAAAGGGCTTTCACGCATGCTGGGATTTTGTATTCCCCAAAGAGGGCAAAACTCAACGAAAAAACATTTTCGCGACTCATGTTGATTCGCTGCAATCAGCAACAGCTGCAGAAAATGGTTTAGTTTATCCTGTACTGATTACAGAATAGTTCTGTCTGTCTGATTTTTCAGTAATTTCGCTGTACCGACGCTCATATGGAAGGCTGGAGCGCCGAATTCGAATAAAATAAAAATGAATGAGTTGATTGAGAATTAAATTTAGTTAGTTGTGTTTTAGTTAGTTAGTTGCCGATATTTAAATTTCGTTAGTTCTAGTTCTAGTTCTAGTTGCGAGTTTTGAAAATTGAGTAGTTCTAGTTCTAGTTGCAGGATTTGAAAATTGGGTAGTTCTAGTTCTAGCTCTAGTTGCGAGTCTTAAAAATTGAGTAGTTTTAGTTCTAGTTCTAGTTGAGCTTTTTGAAAATTCAGTAGTTTGTACAAGTCTGACCGAAACACGTATGACACAAAGTACGCCAATTGTGAAACATGATAAGAAAGAACACTTCGCAAGGGCCGATGCCATCGTGTGCAGAAGTTTATACTGTAGGTAGAGTGACCACTGACCACACACTGATCATTGACCAATGAAGTTGCAATAAAGCGTGTAGTGCAGAATCTGTGAAAGGCATGGCCTAGTTTTGGGATTTTATTGCGTTCTTACTATATTGAATCTCGCTGTAAATACAAAACGTACTGGTTTTACTGTGTCGTCAAACCGCATGGCACCTAATTTTACGGCCTGATGCGCAGCGATATTGAACTCAATACTGTGGGTATAGGGCTGTAGGCAATACCTGTGGCGGAGATCTGCTGTCTAATGACTTGTGCATTGCATGGGCGAGGCTGACTACGCCTATTTCCAAAGCTATGACGAGCGAGCGAGTGACTTACGTCGATGAAGCTGACATGTCTCTTGAATTGCATTTTACATTTGCATAATTGCTACCGACGCCCGATTCTCGAAAGGCGAGTATTTAACGACATTGTGAGATAGTGGGTTGTAGTGCCGGGGTTGGATCAACTGGACAAGGGTGACACAATATTCAAGTTCACGATTGCATTACCGGGTTGTATGGGCTTACATCTATAAAGCTTACCGAGCCAATAAGTTATGTTCGAGGTAATCGAATGCGAAACTAAATACAAATATGCAACTGTAATATAATTACCCAACGCCCCTGCTGACCAGCACTCATGCGTAGCATCTCTGGCAATTCGAAAACATCCCGAATTTTTGATACAACCGACAAGGTCTGTCAATGATTACAGGAGTTTGGATATGTTTCGCGCCATTTAACAGGAACCTTCGCGCCTCTATGTCCAGTGTCCACTTGCAGTTGATTCGTATCTCCAATCTATTTCGCCCACCCACATACGCTACTTCATTTCCATCGCTTGTGCTTTTTATCTTTTACTTCTAATTCAGTAAACATGTCATCTGAAAAGATGTTATAGGGCGGGTCAGGGTGGGTTGCAAGACTATGCTCCAAGTTGTTTCCACTCCTCTATCTTTTCATTTTATCGCAATCTTGTGGTTCATTGAAGAAATAATTAATCAACTGAATTAAACGGCGTGGCCATAGAAAAACTTTGAACGAGCTCCATAATACAGTAATGCATTAACGTAACATCTCTGGCTTGGCGTCATAATCGCAGCGGTCATTACGCTTGCGTCGAAATAATGGTATCTTAGGCGAATATGATCAGAGATAATTTGGTAAAAATACATTTTTGAACATTACAGGCAGTACGAATACGAATACGAATACGTAGTAGCAATCAAGAGGTTCGTAGTTACTAAAGCGAAGCTTATTGTTATCGTTCAGTTATCACATACTTTTGCAACGATTCGTCGATGTCACAGTAAACACAAATCCGCATTCACAAATAAAAGTGCTTCAGCGAAAGAAGAAAAAAAAATAACAAGTATTTTCATATATTGTACAAACTTGTTATGTCTGCTCTCCGCAAATAACCAAATACATGCCACCGTTCTTTTCTACGGACAATTTAATCGTGAGGTTATTCCGCAAGATATATTTGCCTATTATATTTTAGACAGGAAACAAATGGATGTTCCATATTCCAACTCAACGAACAAGCATTCCGTTCCGTCATTCAGTGTTAATTGACTATATGAGATTTGAACATTGAACAGCGCATATGTAGCTTGTAAATGTTTCTACATAGCAGCTTGCAGTGGTGGCGAAATGTGGACGAATTATTGCATGGAACAGTGTTGTCAATCTACATTTCATACAACGTCACCGCCGTCGAAAAGGTGTGTGCGTGACAATGTCAAAACGCCTTGACTCCTTCAGGGCGAAAGAATAACGTTCATTGAATTCAATAATCGAACGAACGACAGATCTGCGAGTCTACTCTGTCTTACTCGACCCAACCACCACTGCTACTTTCACCGAGCTCTTCAGTAAGCCGTTAGCGGGCAGTCGGGGATTTGGTATTTACATGATTCCGTACCGACCAACGCGTATGCCGGTATCCAAAGAGCGTTGTTAGGAATTTGGGCGTTGTTCGATTTCCTGTCACGCCCCAAAATTTTTTTCATTGCCGCTGTCTGCAAAGCGACGCGGAGTCGAAGCGAACGACAACAGAGCCTTTCATGGAAGATATTTATATTCCTAACGGCATTAAGCATCATACCACCGTAGCGCGTAACAACGACGATACAGTCTAGCGCTTATATTAGAGACCAAGTACAAGGCAATTACAATTGCAATATTAGCCGAATCGTTATCAATTTCAATCAGTATGCAGTGTGCACTGCATGCCTTTTATTTACATCGCCTAGGCCGGCTGGATGTATGATTTAAAAGACTACTCGTTTCGACGCCTTCCCATCTTGTCATTATACCGCAATCGTGTGGTGTATTGATCGGATGAAATTATAACCAGTGTTGCCACTCCAGGTTCCCGGAAAAACACAAGATTATGTCGTGAAAAAACACTAGATTGGCGAAAAAAACACTAGATTAGTAAATTGCAGGAAAAGTTTGCCGTTGCCAAGTAATCATGATGATCAAGGTACAAATCCATAGATAAGAATCGTTCCACACATGAATTCGATACATATGCATGATATACTGCATGATTATTCACCGAAAATCAATGAAACGAATTGATGGAATGCATAATTATTCAACGAAAATTAATGAAAACAATTCAATAGCGCAAAAAAAATCAAATATTGTCGCTTTCGAATTGTACGGCGTCATAAAATTTGTCTTGCGATTGTACACCATCCATCAAACATAAGTATCTTTTGTGTGGCATCTTGTTCACTACCGCTCATCTTCAACCAAACAATGGGGAGGTGTCCATGTACAACATACTTCATTACCACGAATGTAGCGGAATGTAGCAATGCCAAGAGATTCGTCACGAGCTTCGCCAGTAAAGGGAATTATGATTCACCGAATCCATTGTGCACAGATTTCAATTTTTGCAAAATTTCTGGTGGAGGGCATTGACTGATGACCTGCTGTCCTCGGTCAATGAAAATCTTGCCCGAATCTGCAGACTGAGTTCAACAAGAAACGACAGAGCATCGGAGCGAAATCGCTCTTCATTTTTTCAGAGACTTCCGCTCATAAGTACGGATTCACAGCGCACCCTGTTACGTAATAATTGCTTGTTACTGCAATACCACACAGAATTATTGAAAACAAACACAGCCAGACACTAAATCGCCTTTTCAGCGATAAATTCAACGTATAATTTAGTAGTCTAACGTTAGAATATTCATTGTTTGCACGATTGCAGAAAAACACTAGATTAGCAAAATTTTGCGACAAAAAACACTAGAACACTAGGACGACCGGAAAAACACTAGATCTAGTGTTAAAACACTAGGAGTGGCACCACTGATTATAACAATATAATGAACTGAGGCATCAATATCATTTCCCTGAAATATACAACAGGTTATATCGAACATTAGTGCGCAGGGCGAGACTATTTTTATAATCATCTGATTGATCTCTTGTAGCCGACAGCATAGTTGGGTAAGAACGATGGCATCCGCACCGCCAATACATACGTTATCAACGCTCACACAGTCGCCTGCCATTTTCGAGCGATGTCATTGTTCGTTGTAAAAATGGTCGCGGTAGATATGTCACTGAGACGAAGCGAATCGATTGTCCGCGTGGTGCATTGCATATATTTCTATATTATACACATTCTATCAGGTTTAGAACTTAGAACTTAGAACTGTGTGTAGAGGGATTGTGAACCGGTCGATAGGTTCCATTTGTAGACCACAACCCTTTACATGTCAACGTGCGAATCACGCGTCCTCCAGTTGGTTGTAACAAACAACTGTCTGCTTTGAGGCTACCGGTGTGCGAAACGTCACTTGATCAGCTGACACAAAAAAAGTGAGAGGGCTACGGGCGAGGCGTACGCGATCGAGCGTATCGCTAGTCTTCTGTTCTGTATGTTGGCAGTCGCACTTTCTGTTGGAAATTGGCGGATGCGCATTCAAACAGAGCGATCGTGATTCTCCGTTGGTTTCTTAGTCACTTATTGTCTATCAAGCGTGGCCTAGCTACTTTTGCCGTAATAAAAGAAACATGAGTGCGGAGGCATGTGAGACACATGGCCCAGGGAAGAAGGAGTGTTTCAAATCTGATTGGTTGGTACGAAAATACGTCACGAGATTCTTTGTTATTATGTTTCATAGATCGGGAAGTTGGCAAAGTCGAGCAACCCATTTAGAATAAGGAACTAATGCGGGGAAATTGTGACTGTTAACCTTCTGCTTGGGCGCACATGTTCGCTGTGGACATTACCAACTGATTTAAGTGTACAGCGTCTGCTCTGAGAACTATCAAAGGCATCAACTGCGAAGAAAAATGGAACGGGATCTTTTAACGCCGTCCCCAACTACAAGCGAAAGTGACGATGACAGCAGGCTCAATAAACTTGATTTGCTGATACGGGCCGCGAACTATCTAGAGAACTGTGATAGCAAGCGCCAAAGAGGTAATGAAGTACTATAATTTCGTATTTTTTCAAGCCCGTAAGCGTGATTGACAACCTTTTTTTATGTATAGGCCTACATGTATTGGATATATTGCAAGAGACTTTATAATTGTTTGAATTTGACGAAAAATGAACGAGATTTATTGAATTTGATTGCTTCTGCCTTCAGCTACACCTCTAGATATACAATCATTCCACAGCAAGAATATCAATCTTTTTAGTGAAATGATAAGGTGATGTTAAGACACTATATAATCTGCTGTGCTGGTAATGATACCAACACAGCTTGAAGTTTGCTGGCATGTTAATTACGAATTGTGACATCTTAAGGATGATCACCTTATATACAGTTGCTGTGAATGTGATTGAGTTATGGTGTGTTAATTAGCTGAAATAGCCTGTTTTATGCTATACTGGGCACTCTCTTGTGGTTATTATCAGTGATATTCGCCCTGAAAAGAATATATGATTGGAAATGGCTGCTGTCGCGCTTTGAATCTGCTCTGTAGTTAGTGCAGTATGAACTTTCGTTCAGTGGTGTGAAGGTAATTGATTGATTTAGTAGCTGGACAGACGTATTAGCTACTTTATTAATTCATCTGCAAAATATTGTACCGTAATGAGGATATTTCATCTTACGGTCAGTTGCATTGAAGTATGTAATTTAATAATATGGAAATTAAATTCTGTTGCTCAAGTTAAAGTTATGTCTGACATGATGCACCGTTTTATTTTGAATGCTGATGTCGATTACCCCTGACGAGTGTCAGCCGAAAATATTCGGGTTCATTTCAATATGAATATACTATTCAATTGATGGCTTAATGTATGTAACATATTTTGGTGGTGCCTACTTATTATACATCTTGATATTTTGTGCTTCTGAAGGTTGGGGTTGATGTTGGGGTCGGGTGTAGATTAGCGACTTCATTATTCTTCCTACATCTTGTATTACGTTTTCCTAGAATCTGATCATGGCTATGCATCAATGTGCAAGTACGGTGATGAACCATCGAAGAAGCGATTGCGAACTTCAAAAAAAAGTCAAAGTCGAACTTCTCATAACGAACTAGAGAAAAATCGGTTTGTTTTAATTTTCAAACTCTTCTCCATTATCCTGTGTAGCATTGTTGATTTATTCCAGCCGGGCACACTTGCGAAACTGCCTCGATAATTTGAAATCCATTGTACCGCTTGGGTCGGATTCAACTCGCCATACAACTCTCGGCCTACTGAGACGTGCCACCCTCTTAATCCAAGTAAGATACCCGGTATATTTCTAAAATTGATTCGGCAGCACTGTAAATGACGAATTTCGTTCAGGATCTCGAGAATAAGCGGTCGCATTACGAACAAGAGAAGGATAAATTAAATAAATATAACGAGCATTTGAAAGAAATGCTTTTTCGTCTCGAAATAAAGTACGAGCGGTTTCGCCGCGATTCAACTGGTTCCACGTCACAGTCGGATTGTTCAAGTGACTCTGATAAAGGTATGGGAAATTTTTCCATTCCAGTTGATCAACTTACAGGATATCAGAGGTGTCATGTGCGTTGTATGTGTCATCAACAGTTGACCTTGTTGATTCAATTAAACGAACATAACAAGAATGCTATCAAAGTAACCACAGTTAGAAACTACACATTTAAAAACTTTGTTGTATGACAGATATCTCGAAAGAATGGATTATGTATTATAGTTTCTAGATTGTGGCAGCATTATCAGCTATTTCCGTTTTAGTGGCTAGCGATATCTCCGGTATGGTTCATGACTGATAATACACCACATCCAATGCAACTGAGAAAAGAATAGTAAAACCAATAGTGCGCTCCCTTATAATATACTAGGCTTGCTTGCTTTGTTATATCTTTGAAACATATGCGCTCTGACTGTTATTGTACTATACACACACGCCTAAGGTGTATTTACTTAATATCACGCTTGGGCAAGTTTAGACTTGAAAATGTGTCGCTATCCTCTATTAGACATGTGAGCTTTACTCGCATGGTTTTGCTTGACTGGTACTTGTTTTAAGCCGTGATTTTCAAATCTTAGTTTCTCTTTTCACATTTTTGTTAGGTTCAAAATATGTACAACACTTATTTGTTTAGATGAGATAATTGACGTGTTGGACACAAGCTGCAGCAGTAGCGACGAGTTGATACAAGTGATGGCTGCTTCAAATGAAGGCAGCATCGTAATGGGTATGCCAGAGATTCTAATTGCTTCCACATAGCCTCTGCGAGGATTGCTTCGGGTGTACCATGCTCATACACTACCACTTCGATGTGGTTCAACTTTTTTTATGGATGAGACGTTATATTTCAACTAAGAGAACTGTTGGTCTTACGAACGAATACCCGACTTTCGACCGCATTTATCCTGCCAAGAAATTGCCAGGATCTATTGTTTCGCGCTATATCAGTCTTTTCGAGTGTGAATGCTTACAATCTATTATTCCCCTCTCCAGATTTTACTTTGTCCCTGTTATCTATAGCTTCGATGATATGAATATATTTTGTTGTGTTTTGCCTCTGAAAATATGTTTGAATCTATATTACGGGAGCGGTAATGCAATTCCGTTGAATGACACGCATAGTCTGTAACGCACGTGGATGATTGGAAATTAGTCTGATGAAATCTTATCCATATTACTTCCAGCTCAAGGTCTCGGGTATTGGGACGTTTTAATCGGAAAGTTTTATGCAAAAATTTATCGTTATATTGCCTTCGGGAATCCAGATATCGCCTTTAAAAACCCTGTTCGAAACCAAATCCGGCTAATCACTGTGACGATATTCTGAGAAGAAATATAGCGTGATTTGGTGATTGAATTTTAATGCAAAGCACATCTAACATTCTTCGTTTCGATACTCCATAAACTCTGTGAAATTTGTGGTGCCCAAATTATTACAAAACGCTTTGCAAAGGAATTCAGTCAAGTATTCCACGAATCTTGAATATCACATGCTGTTCCGAAGCTGCAAGCCTCACCCATAGCTGCCAAGAAGGCTCGGCTTATCTCAGGTACAAGGAATCGCCACATCCTTGCACAGCACAATTTGTGAATTTCATGAACTATGAAAATCTAACATATGCAATAGTATTTGGCATGTTGTTGCTTCATAGTGGTGAACACATAACATATGTATACATGGAATAGTAAAGGTGTAAGGTGCGTCAGACACTTTTGCCGTATTGTAAGAGGCACAATCGTTGTTGAACTTGTTTTTTGTTTTGTTTTATATGTTACGCATTTTAACTGTTTTTATGTGATGTCAAATGTATGTAATTATATTCTGATGTTACTCGTGTAGTTTTAAGAGGAGTATATCAGTGAAAATGAATTATATATTCCATTTTACGTTCTAAAACATATAGCAACTCTACTAATTCTCTTTGAATTTGCCTGCCGTCAAACTCGCAAAAGATTTTCTGGTTCTAAACTTCAATTGAATTGGCACCCCGTTATTTCTACAATACAAATGTACTGCATCAGTACTTCTGTGACCCACTGTCGAAAAAAAACTTGATGCAATTATTAGGAACATATACTCGCGATATGTTACAGTCAGTTGTTGTCGGGCGAGACAAGTCACGATGCCTCGGTTTGATAGGATGATTGCTTGAAGAGATTAACTCATGCAGTGACTAACTGAATATATGTGAAGCTTGCTGTCTGCTTAAACCTGTTTCGATGTACACGTGGTCGCAGGCTATGTATCTATGGTGGTCAACTTATTAGTAGGCCGGACAGTATATTGTTCCATTTCGCCTTATTGCAAATTTGTTGTCGTTCGCCACCGCGTTTCTCTTTGAATTGTTGTATTTCGCCTTCATAAAATGTAAGATCTATACTGTTATGTTGTGTAATGTGTATAGTCGGCACGTTGGAACTTGTGTAGATGTGAGAAAATTTTGTCATATTATTTTTGTATCTGTATGTATTGTTCTCTCTCCTCACTCATTGTGTATAGATCTGGTGTATACTGTTGATAGTACGTTGTCCCATACCGGTTGTATATGAATATGGTAGTGACGTGGCGGTCATGTCGCTATTTGCCAAGTTTAAGCATGTGAATATTGTTTCAGAATGTGAATATTGTTTATATGGATGCGTTTAGTTTCATGGTATCTTGTCGACTGGCAAATTGATTTTGCGTGTGGACATTAGCCCGATGGTTTGTTTCCGCTAGTTCCGATAAATATAACCGTGCGGGTTGCTAAATTCAGTACCCTGTTTTTGTTCCTGCTTCAACCCTCAAATGTATTTTCTTTCCATTTTACACTCGAAAAATAAAATTTATTTCAATAGTACCTGTCGACGTTTGGTGTGTTAACCTGGTAACTTGAAAGGGAAAGTCCCTGGTTTGTCCGCCCACAGTAGTCGCAGTTCCTGTTACATGAGATTTAGGCGTGATGCGGCTCGATGGCTTTAATGACGTCTACTCTCGTAAGTACTGGCCTCGGGTCACGACACGTAGTCTTCCGTTCGTCAGTCACCACATGACGAAAAGTGAATGGTCAATTGGTCAGCGTTTGACTCGGCGATTGCTGGCGTTGTCCGTAGATCTACTGGACTTGGGCAGATTGTGTAGGCGGATATTCATCACTACCGCCTGTCTATTTATAGTTCCGCTTACGATAATGTCGGATCGCCGATGAACTCGTGGTTCGAACTTTCGAGTTCACACGTCGTCGCGACCTCACGATACGGTCGCCGACCTTGCCGTACATAATATGTTGTAAACAAACCGCTTCAACGCTAGAGCTGTAGGCTACTCCGCCTATTGTCGCGGTGAAACAATACGATCAATACCTGAACCGCTGGCTGAGACGGAGTCCGGCGGAACACAGTCGGACATAGCCGTGATCTTTTTTCAATTGGGAAACTCTATTCGTGAATTGTGAATCTCAGTTTGATAAGAGTGAAGCATCATTTCTGTCAACATTCGCTTAATTTTCTTAACACTCGATTAATTTTCTTTGCATCGCGAGCATACGGCACAAACACTTCTGCGAGCGTCGTCGAGTGTTACGAACTGAGTCGGTGAAGGGCCATAAGGGTTTTTAGAGAATACAATTAGTACTCTTGACGAGGTGTGATGGGCCTTGACGAGGACAATTTTAACTTTCAACAAGTCTGCCTGGAAAAATGTTGAGTTGACACGTGAATTGAATGTCGCGCAGTTTTGTTCAGCTGTTCGGCGGCGTGAGATTAATTATACGGTGACGACTCGCCAGATATCACTGCTGAAGTATACCATGCAACTAGATCGATGCGCATTAAAGATACCGTAAAAATGCGCGTAGTTGTTCATACATGGACAATTGGACATTATTTTGCTTGGTAGGTCGTAGGTCAACTTATGAACAACGTATGCCTGATGATGCACCGTCACGCGAATCCCGCAGCATCTATCGATACAGCAAACGCTATCTGCAATTGTCGACGTAGGTGCGATGTTGTTCTGCAGGTGTCAACATTGAACTGTTGTAACAATGTCTTTAGGGAAGGGCTCTTGAGTCACTGCTCATCTGGGACATTTAGCTCAATGCGCACCCAACGCCAGTACAAAGCATAGTTAATTTCAGTATTTGCATTTGTAATACCTAAATTCATGCGGTTGCAAAAAAAATATTCTCTGGCTTACCACATTTTAAGCGTTGACTTATCTCGTTCACACAGTATATAGCGTATTACACTCATCATTTGCATGGGACGTAGGGGAGCGAGATAACGCGTTGAATTGATATATACCTGGATAGCGGCGACGGAAACGGATTATAGCGGGATAGTGTCTTTCGTTTGTAAGCTTTGCCATATCAAGCGATCGGCATGCGAAGATTTAACATGCTTGAAACAGAATACGCGTATTGTTGGATGTCTAATTCTTGTAACATGAGACGCAGCATAACAAGCACTTGCACGGTGCGTAACAGACTAAACAACCTTGTTCAGCTGAATATTGCCCTTGCTTATCATTTTTTAAAGTTTCGATACGGCTGACTCATTGCATTTTGCTACATCATCATTGTTAGATGAGTCGATGGAAATGGTATCATCCGTTACATGGATTGATTCTCGTGACCGTAGGTAGACTCGTGACAGTTGCGATTTCAAGCTCATACGCGTGACGTCCGACATCCATTTGCGGCGAACTATATGTCGAAATTTCTGCTTCGAAGTGAGATTGCTTATTCATCGATCCATGTCTGCGCATTTGTTTTTAATCAACTTTGAACGATGCTGATGACAACGCTTCTCATATAAAATATTGATGACATTGTATTTGAGTCAACGCTTTGAAGAAAGAGTCAATTATTTGCCACAATTCTGAACAGTTTTGCAGTGTCGTATCATCGCGAGACAATTTATCTTCCAGCTTTACAACACCGAACTCAAAGCCAAACGCATAATGGTAGGGTGGACAGCCGGTAGGAAAGATGTAGCCTAAATAATGCCGCAAAATCGACGGCATTGTATCTATGTACACAAAAGTGGTGAATATTTTCCGGGTTATTAGCGAATAAATATATTGTCGAATTATTATTTATGTGCAAATTCAGCATATACATATTTTAAACTTATTTTGGCCTTTCATTCACTACCAGTGAGCTCACAGCTCAACCTTACCGGATCAAGCTAATTTGAAGAGCATTTCATTGGCCGCACACCAACATTTTACTACTTCGCGGGACTAGGGTTGTGTTTGAAACAAAAATCGATTTAAAACAAACATGTTTTCTTCTTCTTTCTCTCCTCCTAAACCATGACGTCACGTCACGCATATTCAATTGTGACATCATAGTGGATTGATATTCACAATTTAAATTATAGGGTAAATATAGCTCCTTTGACGAAATATCTACCTACTATAGCTGTTGAACCGACTATTTTGAGGGTTCCAACCATGCCGCATCGTATACGGAGTGTACGGACCAATTTAACCAGGACTACATCATCATGCAGCATTTTAACAGTCGGCGGTCATCATCACCAGAACATTCTTTCCGCACCAAAGATCTATATCTACGTACTATAGCTGTTGAACCGACTATTTCAAGGGTTCCAAACCACCCCACGTTGGCTATATCGGGTGGTAATCGTCGTCCGTAGGCTCATACATGTTTTTGGAAACTATTTACAGAATTATGGCATAATTATACAATACAACTTACAAAAAACACAATTTTTTAAAATGCCTCTGTTTGAAACACTTTTTTTAAACAAAGTGTTTTATAAACAACCATTTGTGTTAAATGCAACGCTAAGCGGGACACAAGAATTTTGTGTACGACTCGCACATCCTGAGTTATACTATCGATCATTATTAAACGAGGTATAACGAAACGAGTGTAGACTCTACACTGTAGAGTAGTGATTGGATTTTAGTAGCGAGCTACGACTTTCGTTAAGCGCCTCACAGCAGTTACCGGGATGGGCGCGTCGATTTGGTAAAAACGCCCAGCTTACACACCCACACGCTGCTGCTCAAGCTCACAGATTTGACTGACCTGAAAAGGTAATCGTTAGACCCTACGCAACAGGCTTGAGGAATTTCTCCAGAATAAATTAGCCTATTGTGCGCACGCCGTGTGTTAAACTCCGACGCCAGAGTGTTTGAGCCTGCCTATGCAATTGACCGACGCGATCTTGTCGAAATGCCGCCATGTTGAAGGAAACAATTTCATTAACCGACGATTCTGACTAGCTCATTCCTCATTTTTTCTTATTCCCTGCCTTTTTCCCTTTCTTCCCCTTGCCAGCGTCTTCGTCATCGTCAAGTTTTTTGGCAGCTTCTAACCTTTTCTTACCGAGCGGAGTTTTCACGTACCAAGTCTGCGAAACAAGGTCACATCAGCCTGCGATACGTTACGTGACCGACGGTTATTCCGTAGCGCTCTGAAGTGATTATAGAAGTTACAAAAGTAACACTGACTATCTCACTCTTTCTGATTCAAGACTGCCCTGACTAAAATATAGTCGACAACAGCTCAACTAAAATGTTATTTAGCAAAGCAATTGGATGCGACAGCAAGGTATTATACATGTATTTCATTTATCCGATGCTAAATTCATTGGAATGAATTTTCGTCTGCTCTGTGTCGCCACCTTTTGGGTTTCATTCAATCACCCGCCCGTTACACACGGGGAAAAAAACCCGATTATTGTCAAAGCAGACGCGTAGTCTGCATAATCGTAATTAAGATAACAAATGCGGTAGAAAAGAAATAAAACACACAATCGCAAATAAGGCAAGTTCATTTCTTCTTCTTCTTGCCCTTCTTGCCCTTTTTCTTCCCCTTTCCTTTTTTGCCGCCTCCACCCTCCTCGCCATCGGCGCCCTTAGCGAGTTTGCTCCGCTTTTTACCCAGCGGGGTCTTTTCGTACCACGACTAATCGGGTGAAATAAAGATAGAACCGAAAATATTAGCGGAAAATCCACGAAAGCGCGATTGATCAAACGAAATGTTTGGAGATTCTACTGAACATGCGCCGACGCTTTCAGAATCCAGGGATAGATGTATAATGTATATAAGAGATGGGCGTATTTGATATTCTCAAATCCAAATCCGGTAATGACCGAAGTTTGTTCAAAACTGACAGGCGGTGATAAGTCACGAGCCTGCTTTTTCGGAGTACTCAAATGAGTTTTATCTGGTTGCAATACCTGCTTGAGTGGGTATATGGTTTTAGATTGAGATAATTGAGTAGAAATTCACGGAATTGCTTCTTGATTTGTAACGCTGTCTGCTTTGACCAACTTTGCTCAACAGCAGAATGAAAATCGGACATTTTTTGTTCTAGTTCAATCCCGAATCCAAATTTATACTCATTTTGCTCATATTTGATGCATATATCATACATATCCCCGGCAGAATCCTTAAAATAGTTTTGACGAATATTTACCTTGAAGGCCGTCTCCTCTTCTTTGTATATCGGGTCGATCCTTGCCAGCGGAGAGATGAATTCGACGGCGGCCAGAGGTTTTTTGGAAAGCTGAAAAATCGCGAATTTACATTTGCATTGCAATTTAATCACCCCACCGAGAGGGAGAAATGATCAAAATAAAAAATTGGCAATATAATCTTTCTTCCTGCTAAAACTTTGGATCGATCGTCTTCTACAGATATCAGATCTGATGCTGATCTTGGAATCAACACAGAGATAACTTGAGCCAGGTCGATTTATGAACAAAAAACACTATCACTTCATGTGTCCTATACTCAATTATTCAATTCGGAAAAACTCAAATGTCTGGGAGCTTTTTATAGAACAGGATCTTAAGAGGTAACTACAAGACCATAATTTTTCGGAACTGTGCTCTGTAAGTTGCCAATACCTGTGATATTCTTCGTTCCGTCAAAATGTATTTCACAGCATCGATAATATGCCCTTGTGTGTATCCGTCGGTGATCTTGGTCAAGCTGCTGATGTCGAGGTGCTGAGTGATTATACCATTGTACTCTTGGATGAGATGCCTCCACAGCACTGTAATTGTAACAATACCAGATAGGTTAGTGGTTCTTAACTGGTGTGCCACAGAGCGATTTCTAAAACATTCAAAGTTTATTACGATGATTTAAAGAGAAATTGCCACAAGGGCACAGCAGCAACACAACAACAAAAGTCGATCTCTCTCTCTGCACCGTCATATGCGATCTGAAGGCCAATTGTAAAAGTCCATCAAACTAAACTCCAACCAATCAATCAATCAACCTCACGTGCAGGGTTGAAATGACTCGAGTCACGATTTTCTGATGACTCGACTTGACTCGAGTTATTCTCTCAAAATACGGAAATGACTCGACTCGAGTCAATCTGTGTATTGACTCGACTTGGACTCGAGTCATTGCGCAGGACTCGAACCAATTTATATGACCCGAAACTCAGACGGCCAAGACCGAGATTTCATTGTAATTTCGAAGAATAGTAAAGTAACCACACTATTGGGATTTCGTCTATTGGTACTGGTACTTGAAAATTCGACCAGAAACTTNTNAAAGTGAGGAAANNTAGTATATTNTANATGCGAANCATTCGATATCACCAAACATAGTTATAAAAAGTGGGTTTANCAAGACTTNAACTGGAAACTGAGCAGTCAACANAATGACTTGGACTCGGACTCGAGTGATAATACCATGACTCGGACTCNTGCNTTTGCTCGNTGACTTNGACTCNGACTTGACTCGGCGGTGAATTGAAAATGAATCTACTTGACTCGAGTCAAAACTATAAAAGTGAGATTGACTCGGAGCCTTGTGACTTGGTTACAACCCTGATCACGTGCGATACTCAACGGCCGATGCAACACTAAACACACGAATAGTTACATAAAGAGTTTCAGTTTATTTGTCATGTTAGTGCAGCAACAAATATTTCCGAGGCATGGAGTAAAGGTGGGTATAGTCACGTTAGAAATCATGTGCGCCGGAACTGGGTGAAATGAATGAGTAAGAGGTGGAGTTTAGCGGATACCCCCACCCATAGTGTCATCGTGATACATCAATAACCCCTAACTAATCAGTGGCTAATCGGTGGTCATCTGGCCATAGTGACAGTGTCTAATATGTGACCAACTTCGATTTTGAAACAACTGGAAGCTAACACAACACAACTATCCTATGCTATATATCAGAGGTGATCAGGATGAGTTATTAAATAATTCTGCTTAGTCGGAGAACTCAAGAAGGTTTTGCCTACAGCATCCACTACTACTTGATCAGTTATTAAGCAACACTACTTACTTTTCACAAGTTAGATTATGAAAAGTAGAGAGTAGTTTCGGGATAAGTTTGCATCCCTTTAACGATTGAAGTTGTCATAGGAATTGCGTGATATAGCCCCAGAGTCATAGAAAATGACTAATATCTTCAAATATATATTTAGAAGCTGGTAAAAGTATACGATCCTCGGACCAAATCTACTTCTCAAAACTACTTGAGTAATTTACAAACCTTCATCTTCTACTTCCACTTGCAACTTCTACTTGATTACCAATGCTGACTACTTTGACCATCTCGGTTTATATGCTATATATGCCCTTCAAGAATCCATTTACCTATCACTATTATGTCAGAGAGACAGAATTCTTTCAATATTTAGAACTGAACTTTGAGAAGTGAGTCACCGAATCTTCTAACAACGGAAAGTGTGCAACAACTATAGAAATGTTCAGAACCCCTGAGTCATGGATGTCATAAATAAATGCAGAGGAGAATGCTCAGTTCAACGTGTCAATGATGTGTGGCTGATATGCGCCAATATGGATATTCTTCAACCTTATTCAGCACTGCTGAATAAAACTGTCATAAACTAATAAACGTTTTATTACACTGTCATGAGATGAGTTTTTTATTGCAACAAAGCTAAAAATTAGAAGGTATGTGCGGGTCTACGATAAGTTATAGGCTTGTGGTTGTGCACCATTTAATTTATAAAATATCATGTTCCTATGCTCCTTCATGTAATAAATCTGTAGATTCTAAATGTAGCGTTGTATACACCAACTTGACTTCAACCAGAGCTGTAAAAGGCATTTCTTATGCACAATTTCCCGTAGCCTGCCGATGTCAGGTTTAAACAACCCCGAAAACTTGTTTACACGAGTTGTATTGTCACAAGTTCACCAAATTTATGTTTAGACACGTCCTGTTCTTTAATTAAACCGTTTAAAGTTTTGAGTTCAAAGAAGGCTGTTATAACAGAAAACCAAACAGCGATAACTGCACTATTCATCATGAAGACGACTTGAGGTAGATCGTGCAATTGTATTGTGGAGTCAAACGTTCTCTATTTCACTGTACCTCGATACAGCATATTATATCTCAAACTTTCCTTGAATTATTGTGATTTGCGAACTCATATGAATACTCACCAATCAGGTGAGCATTGAGCATCCAGGGCAGATAAAACTCTAGAAGACATACTCAAAATTGTTGATATACAATGTTTTTTCCCATTCTCTACTAGTTGCTGACGATTACTCCTAACGAGTGACGAGTGTCAGCCAAAAATATTCGGGTTCATTTCGATATGAATATACTATCCAATTGTATATTGAAGTTCTGTATCTCCAAGAAGCATTCCAATATGAATATACTAATCAATTGTATATTGAAGTTCTGAACCTCCAAGAAGCTCGTCATATACTCACAAGTATATTTTGTTGGGCATTGTGTTTTTGTTGAGTATCTAGTGCCGATAAAACGTCTTAGCAGATATACTTACAAAATCGGGATGCATAATCGGGTCTTGGTATCATGATAATTCTCTCGTAACTCTTAAC
>ATSW01014157.1:0-10816 GCA_000444245.1 Botryllus schlosseri | reverse complement strand
CTAAACTTGATGTTTCACATTGTCATCTCAGGGAGGGGGTGATAGTCCGTGATAGACAGAGGCGAAGGGCCCTGTGGATATAAAGCTGTATCAGCTGTACCAGTTGTATCAGCTGTATCACCCTGTGGATATAAAGCTGTATCAGCTGTATCACTCTGTGGATATAAAGCTGTATCACCCAGTGGATATGAAGCTGCATCAGCTGTATCACCCTGTGGATATAAAGCTGTATCAGCTGTATCACAGCTGTATCCCGATCTTATAGGCCGATTTTATGAATTATTGAAAATTTTTGCGCTTAACGCTGGCTCACTAAACATTACAACAATAATTTCGTGGCAAAAGCGAACAACGTGATGGGGGACGGTTTACCACCCTATAAGAGCCCATGATTCCAGGTTTTTAGGGGAGCCTGACGAAGTGCTGTTTCGTTTCTGCCAACGGGTATACACATCCGGAGATGTTTAATTAATTATTATTTGAGGGTCCTACCTTTTCAAACACCTCACTCAGCTCTACCGGCCGGTAGCCTAAATTAGATTACGCGAGCAGAGAGACGTTGAAAAAATTGATAGCAATCTATATGCAATTCCCGATCATACATTGACCAACTCAATCATGAAATATAGAAATTTCTCTTTTTTCGCGCATGTAGGCGAGAAGAGCTGACTCACTAAATGTGTGAGAGCCCACTAGACTATTTCGCGCATCCCAGACATAGTATAGACTATAGACCTGATACTAATTGCAGAGTGATACCTGGGTGAATCTCGGTACGGTTTGTCTATAATATGGGAGCAGCGATGATTCTCAAAGTTAAAGTAATTAAAAAAAAAATAATAAAAAAATCAAGAATTGTTTGAACACAAGACACCGATTCCATACAGGTAGAGTGATACAGCTGATAGAGCCGTGTTACAGCTGATACAGCTTTATATCCACAGGGTGATACAGCTTTATATCCACAGAGTGATACAGCTGATACAGCTGGTACAGCTGACACAGCTTTATATCCACAGGGCCCTTCGCCTCTGTCTATCACGGACTATCACCCCCTCCCTGAGATGACAATGTGAAACATCAAGTTTAGTTTGAATATGACAGTCAATCACCAATTGAATATATATAGGATTGTGGCTCATAGAAATTGACTCTGGTAGGACTTCAGCATAACATTTTTGAAAATTATAAATGAATTTATCGGTGAAAATGCATGGATTGTTCTGTAATGCGGAGGTATAGCCATACAAACCACATTGCAGGACCAAGGAAAGATGCGACATATACTGAGTATCAGAGAAATAAGACTGATCATCAAAGCTTTGACACAGTATTTTTCAAACTATCTTTTGAAAACATGAGCAAATCGGACCAGGCTTTGGCTTGTGCAAGCGAGTGATCATGGCAGTTGCCACCCCAATTTTCTGGCATTCCAATAATTTTAGCGTATGATATCGCACTACCATGTGGACTGAACGGCGGCTCCAGCAGGTGGCCTGCGCCTTTATTCATAATAATACGGTGATTACGATTGGAAAATTTCATCAGGTTTTCTATCATTGTTTTATGCTTGGCCGTGTTCATGCAGTTGTCATCCTCTGAAAACATGAACAGAAATGTGGAACTCGATTGATAAAACTCTAACATTGCACTAGAATCTCGTGGCATATTGAAATATTTATCTAATGTACGTATGAGTGCAACACCATTACTCTCAACAAAAACATGTTTCATATCAGGAAAGGCTGCATGCCAGATTCTTCCTTTGTAATGAAGGGTGGGATAATTGGAGAAAACAGACCCATTTATCATAGCACAACACTTATAGCCAGGGATATATGTTGCAGCTGCAACAGCTAGTGTTCCTCCTGTTGACACGCCAACGATTCCGATTCCTCCTAGTTGAGCTTTGTCATGAGCCGATAAATAATCCTTTGCCTCTTCTAGATATTCCAATTCTAGATCAAGAACAGTCTCTGGAAGGTCGTCATACCGGAAATACGCGAGGCTCAGGGTAAGAAATCCTCTAGAGGCCAACAACGAAGCTCGGTATTCTAATAGCCCACCTGCAGTTCCAAATAGATCTACAACAGCAGGAAAGGGGCCAGAACCTTCGGGAATGAAAAGTGAACCACGAATACGTCCTTCACGGACCACCACTCTTTTTACACCGGGAGATTTGTACCATCTCTTGAGTGTTAACTGTGTAAGAAATGGCTGATGTGTATCATCTCCAGTGAATAGATAGCCTTCAAAAACAGTCACTTTAACATAGAGTGGTGATTCTACATCTCGAATCATCAGACGGCCATATGGATGCTTGTTTGATGGCGAAGGAGCCAATGAACAAAACAACCCCATGGAAGATACTCCTTTAAAAGAGCCTCCTTTACATTCATCTCTTGATAAGTCGACTGTACCCATATCATCAGCTCGGTAATGAGCATAACTCTCATACTTGTATCCATCGTCAATCACCTTGGTTGCGGTTAAAGTGATCTTCTGACCATAATCCAAGCCTGTAACGGTCAATCGTATTTCTTCATCCACAAGGGCTTCCGCTGGGCTTGCAGTCAGTCTCACCATAACTGCTCGAGTGCTTGGATCCAAATTATAAATATTAACTTGACAGATACGGCGAACTAAAGTTTTTTGCTAGTTATCTAAATGAAGTTGAAGAAATGTAATTACTAATTGATAAAATTCTGCTTCATATTTTTCGGCTGCTTTAGAATATCACAATATCGTGTTACTTAAGTATGGAATGACTGTAACAAGTGGCTGAACAAGTACTGAAATGACTCAGCAGTGATTGAGAAAGTCCAGCAATCAAACTAACAGCTCGGCCGACAATATTATTGCAATTGCAAGCATACTAACCAATAAAGTTCAGACAATAAATATTGCACAACACTGACAATCAAATAAGGAGCAACCAAAAGGTACATAATGGTGCAATTTGCATGGAATCGCAACACTAAAGACATATAACAGAGCAATTACACTGGGCTTGATTCCACTGAGATCTTTAAAATAGATTATTTTTTTCTATATTGATGTCGATAAGCATGGAGAAAATTCTGACCTACTTGTCTGGTAATACAGAAAGGCACAAACATGTCTCCTCGTTGCAAAGCCACACTAATCAGTGCATGAACATTAGAATCCTGTTTACACTGGCTCTCGGATAACACACAGAATACCATTCCACAATTGCCGGCTCATGACTTGGCAGTAGTGGCCTGCTGCTGATTGCTTCAATGGTTACATGACATTTGATCGACGAGAAGATGCCCATGATTAGCACTGTTCATCAATGTAGGCCCATTTTCAGCTAGTAGCAGTACACTACAGGAACGGCATTCTTTCACCCACATTAATTATGATTCCATTCGTTTGAGAAAGAGTTCGGTAGGATAGAAGTTTGCTCCATTGCTACTGATAAAAACACTAAGTAATTTATTGATGTTTATTCTCAGTGGTGCTGATGTTTGTCGTGCTTTGTAAATGTCCATGTAGGCCTACGCATGTTCTCCAAGTGTATACATTCTTTCGAGTTCAAAGGGTCATAGCTGGGTTAGAAGGGTCAACACCATATGACGGCAACGTGAGCACTGAGCATACAACCTAAATATTTGATGAAAGGATGTTACGGTATACAGAAAATTTGTTGCCTCTGGTAAACAATGCTTAGATGACGCAATGAAAAAAGATGAGCATTGAGGTAATAACACCAAAATTGATACAAAACAATTTGGCAGTGATCTTGTATAATATGCAGCTTCATAACTCACAGAAAAAATGCTTAAGCAGCATAATTAACTGACAATACAGTAAAAATCAAATTTAGATTGATCATAAAATTCATTCAGTAATAAGCTATCTTCAGGCTAGCGCAATGTGCATTGCCCAGCCTCATGCATCTAATCACAAATGAGCCATTATGGTAAGCAATATTATACCTAGATTCTAGGAAATAAGCTTCTAGAAGCTGGGAGTATTTGCAGGAGGGTTATCGGGTTATGTGTCACCGAATCACCCCCTGCCCATAGGCTAGATTATATTACTTTATAATAGTCCACCTGACATAGTGACATATATCTCAGGATAGGTCGTCGGTAGCTTTAGTATTAACCATAAAGCTCTTATACCTGGTTCCATTTTCACCCATAAAGGTGGCAGTTACTGTAACCATCCGAAAATGGTGGGTGATAGTTAGGGTTGTTCAGATTTGAAAAATTTTCCGGAAACTTCGACCATTGTGATCCAAATGATGGTTTAGTACACAAAAACACTTTTTCGAGCAATTTTGGTTAACTTCATCGTGATCTTCTATTTCCTCAAAGCCCCCAAAGATCCGCGGGCCATTTCTCCTTACTACAGCTGATATGCCAGAGTGTTTACCTTGATCTTATCCTGAATTAGTGCTCTGTAGTGTTGTCCGTGTAGCCAGTTCGTAGCATTTGTGAATTTAGCCGTTGAAAACGGTTGTGTAGAGATGGGAAATCGCCAGGTAATATATCTGTTTATAAAACTGTACTTTATTGCTGGCTTATAAATGTCAGATGTATCTCCGGTATCCTTTTCAAAACCTGTCTATCGTGTTCATGGGAAGCATGTATTAGTTGCTCGGGTGACACTTGTTTGTTATGGACCGTACAACGAGTGAGCGCCGTTGGGTTACAAGTCGAGAACTAAGGCAGATATTTGCAGCTAGTTTTTTTGCCAGTAAATGTTATTGAAAGGTGTGTAATATGTAATGTCAGTAATATTTGTCTCAATTTTAGTGTATCTGTAAAATAAAAAGTTATCTCATTTGATGGTATAGTGCAACTTAGTTGAAGAAGAATGTCTGAACAAAAGCGGGGAAAGGTTGTGCCGGATCCACCAAAACATGATCGAAATCGGGTCTCTATTTGATCAGATATTTATCTGAGTGTATTAGTCACTCCAAGTTACTGACTCTACGTCAGCTTCTACAGTATTTGCTATGTCTGAAAGAAAACTGNCCCAAGAATACCACAACACAGGAATTTTTTCTTCAAACTNTTAAAGAGGTTGCCAAAGTATGGAATATGGCAAGAATACCTATGAAAGAAATGCAGGACATTGTTCCGATGCTGCGAAAAGTTCATGACACTTGGTATGATCCNAAAAAGAACATGGATCGGTCAGGTGATGTTGGGGAAAAGCGCCAAGCATTTTGTGATAAACTCGATAAGTTGTGGGACATTGCGACGCAATTCACTTATAAAAAATGATGGTCACTGATGGTCAATCATCATCCACACGGAGTTCTGCAGACGAGAGAGACAATTAAGTTATCTAATTCATATTTAATAAAACCTTTTCAGATATGCTTAGCTCAGAGAAAAATTGGTGTCAACGTCACACGCAACTTTACGTTTAATTAGTTTATTATTCTATGCATGAAGCCGTTCTGTCAACAGTGTCACGCGAACTTTCTGCCGAAAACAACCACTGTTGCCAGTCTGGTGCTTAGCTACAGTGTATCAATAGTAAGGCTTCTTTATTTACACAAAGAGAAGAATAATAGTATGAGTATTTTGTATCTAATTTTATCACAATATTCCTTTAATGTGGAAAACAGAAGAGTGTCGAAGTTGAAATGACTTAGCAATGACTGTAAGAAAGTGTATCCATGAACACGCAGCTCGTTCTACAATGACTACAGATAATTTAATTTCTTATCGAAGAAGTACCGGTACTAAGGTAGACGAGCGAATGAACAGTTGGACACCCGCCCCCAGAAGGCACAGCAACACTACGGTAAGGTCCAGAGTCATTGAACAATCTATAGCTACAGATCAGCTATGGTAGATCGGATGCTCAATAGAAAGTTCGGCAACAAATGACCGCATGCCAATCTAAACTATCACCACCGTGAACTTCGTATCAATACCAATCATAGCAGCACAGTCCTGTCACTTTCTATCATTGCTCGACGCTCGTACAGAATGCCTACAGGGTTGCATTTTGCAAAGTCACGTCACTATTGCCGACAACAGCATTTAAATTCAATCACATCAGTGCTGACTGCTGAGCCATATAAAGTTATAAACCAGTGGTTCTCAACCACTGAGCTATATAAACAACCGCGATTAAGCTACATAAATTCTCTGCTTACACTGAGTTGAATGAACGTGCTCACTATAGTACAGGTGAGATATCCAGGGTCTGGGAGCGAAGCCGCCAGAAGTTTGACTTATCGCCCTGTGGGGGCCCAAGACCAGCGTTTTTTCGGCTGAGCTGACGAAGTAATTTTTCGGCCCGGGTTTGCACATGGCCGGTATAGCTGCTGTAAGGTGTTGTCTTGCGGCACGCATAGTATGCGTAGTTGCGAGAGTAACCTGCGTCTGGTGGCAGTTGGCAATGAGCAAGGAAGCACGACAAGGTGCTTGGTTCTACTCCGAAACGCTTCTTCCCTCGATATTGTCAACGAGAAGAATATTATTCGTGTTGGCGTGGTCGGTTAAACCCACGACCTTCGGCGCGAAAGGTTGTAAACGACTCTCGGCGGTAGCACGTTTATCTGGACAAGGCAATTATACCTCGACTCAACAGACTCATGAATTTATCACGATCAAAACCTTCTAAAAGTCACTCTCTAGCACCACATAATTGCAAAAAACGGTTGCATATTTACATTTTGGCTTCCTTTCAATATTCGAAAGTTCACCGGTCCGCAAGACATTTTTTGAAATTTTACCGGTCCGCGAGGTGAAAAAGGTTGAGAACCGCTGCTTTATAGTATCCCCGGGACCGTAACTGCCGCACGTCAGACCCCCAATTAATGGGGCGAGCTCGAAAGTGGGCTCCAAATTCGGTGTCATCTATTACCACGCCACGACGCACCAAGACGTATGAAGGTTAGGCCAACATGGGACTCCGAGAAGGCACTGCAATCGCAACTGCTGATCCAAGTAACTAAGTAAAGAGAAAAAACATTAGCTGAAAAAGATTGCCACGATGTGTGAAGTGCCGTTTCGGCCGTCTCAAAAATGTATCACGTTCAACATTACGTCGAAATATGACGGCAAATAAATATTTAGACACTCATTTTCTAACTCTCCAATATCAACACACCCACTGAACACCATTTAGTGTAATTTAATGCTTTCAATTTCGAAATAAAATCAATACGTTGGAGAAGACGGCTAAAATTTCTGATTTAGCCCGCCAACATATTTTCTGCTTCTCATTTGACCTGCGCAGAAATATAAGTGCCCACCCCTGACATCGAGCGTAATATCGGTAATCGAATTCTTATCTAATTTTGGAAAACAAATTTTGCAGCTATATTTCTACTTCTATTCGTGCCGCCCACTTTGGTATCATTCACTTGGCTAGAACGTAAAGGATATCATAGTCACCGAGATTTCGTTTTAATTCAAAGCTGAAAGAAAACGTTACTATGGCTAATGGCTATGGATGAATAAAATACTTGGATTGGAAATATTGTCTGATGTCGAAAGTTCGCAGAACACGTCAATAATTTTTCTTTCACTGATTCTTCTTGCGTTCTCATCGGTCTTACCGTAATCCCTGCACTACCCTGATAGTTGCTGATTTACTCCATAGTTTTGCTCTACATTTCTGAACTAGGTGTATTTTGCTTTCATTCCAACATCCATTACAATTACAGTAAACGTAATACATTTAATAAACTGGAAGACATCTCTTCGGGTGTCTCTTTTCAATATTTATCGTTCTGTTGAATGCTCATATCGCCCAGTACCCCGTGTATGAGTTGTATCGAACGAATGTAATTTATTCGAGTATATCGCTCGTCAACAATGGGAGCAGGCCTAAATGTTTCCTCATGGATGTGTAGGAGGGTAGTGTATTGCATCTTGACAATTTGTTTCAACTTTCCCACTTCTGACGTTTGGTGTTCTATCCTCTATTATTTTAGCAGTAAACAAGATCCGCGATTCTGAATAAATGAATAATCAATCTGTTTTACAAACAGCAACCAAAATGCAATGCCTTTTCGGTTCTTACAGTGTACTATATAGGGCCTATCAGTGATGTGCGGTGTGATTCGTGGTTGGTGAGGGCCTGACTCTTTATAGAGACAGATTTATAAATATTATACTGTACACCCAAATGGTATGTGACTTGTTAATTATTTATCACATAGGCACCCTTCAAACGCTAGCTACACAAGAAGTTACTACGGTATCCGTATGAAAAATTTAATGTATAGGTTTTGATAGAAAATATATAACAGATATATCAGTATGCGAATGTATTTGCTCTGCGCTACATGTCGGCCGTCGTAACACACCATGGTTTGCTATAGCGCATTGTATAACTGCGCTGGGATTGTCCGATTGTCAGCCTACAGTAGGCGAGGTTTAATCCATCTGACTCACCTGATCATCGTTTCAGAATCCTTGGCGAAACTGAGTTGTTCTGGTATTCTGGCGTTATTAATATTTAGATTTTCGGAGTCTGCATGACAATAACATTCGATTACAACCACTTATTATAAATTCTGAGCTGTTAATGCTGAATTGCGCTATCACAGGCGAGGATTGGCCAGTCTGTGCTTCGCCTTTCGTGATTTCGTGCTTTTGTATGCAAAATGTTTCAAAATTAGTCATTCATGAACATCGATGGAAAATTATTTGTGTTACAATCATTGAAGCTGTCAACATTTTCCGTTACTTATTCAGACCTGACGACCCGAAATCTGTCGTCTCGATAATTTTACACGATCTGGTCAATGTCATGTTTAATTTGTGTAATTGAAGATGAATTTTGATTGTGCAGCACTGGTTTAACCGTAGCTTATAGCAGTAGCGAACAAAGTCAATAAATTGATGGTAAAAATCCTCTATCGTGTTGCAAATTACAAGAAATATCTACTACCCGATACAGAAGCCAGAGGACTTCAGGAAATAATTTCATAGTAATGATTACGTGAACTATCACCATCAATTCAAAGAATGGACAAAAAGTATGGTTGCGATGTTTGTGGGAGGGCTTTTCGGCAGAAGACTCATTTGCAATCACATTGGTTGATACACAACGATACCAAACAATATGGCTGTGATGTATGTGGCAGGAAATTCCGTCATAAATTTAGCTTGAAGCCGCACATGCTCATTCACACGGGATCCAAGAACAATAAATGCGAAATATGCGGCAGGGATTTTTTTCGAGTGGATACATTGAAGACACACATGCTCATTCACGCGGAAGTCAAGTCTTATGAATGTGAGATATGCGGTAAGAAGTTTCGTCACAAAACAAGTTTCAAGACGCACATGCTAATTTATACCGGATTAAAGGGTAACAAATGTGAAATATGTGGCAAGGAAATACGGAAAAATATGAAAAGGCACATGTTCACTCATACTCGATTCAAGAATGGTAAATGCGACATCTGTGACAAGGAGTTTACTCGGAAAAGTCAATTGGAGACGCACATGCTCATTCATACCGAGTCCAAGCAATATGAATGCGAGATATGTGGTACGACGTTTTACCAGAAAGAACTTTTAAGGTCCCATATGCGCGTTCATACCAGATCCATGGATTTTGAATGTCGTATATGCGGCAAGAAATTTCATCTGAAATTAGGGTTGAGTTCGCACATGCTCGTTCATTCGAGATGCAAAAATCAGAAATGCGATATATGCGGAAAGGACTTCAGTAACAGGAGTAGTCTGACGTCGCACATGGTTGTTCATAAGAAGTTGAAGGATTTTAAATGTGATACATGCGACAAGAAGTTTCATCGCAAGTCAGATTTGAAGAAGCACATGCTGATACATATGGGATTTAGGAATAATAAATGTGAAATATGCGGCATGGGATTTAATGATGTATCAAGTTTGACAAAGCACGTGCTCATTCATACGGACGTCAAGGATCATAAATGCGATATGTGTGGCAAGCGGTTTCGTCGCAAGGCACATTTAGTGTCGCACATGCACACGCACTGGATTGAATTGCTGTGAAAGTGACATATTTGGTAACGAGTTTCTTCGAAAAAAACAATTGAAGTCATGCATATCATTCATGCGGAATTCGAGGATACTAAATGAGATATTTAGTTCAAGAAGGCTTATCGTCAGTCAAGTCTTTGGTTGCACATGCCCATGCACACGCATGTGATATATCCGGAAGAGACGCGATCTAATCTGTGGTCACACATTTTCATTGTTCATTGATTCGTTGACCGCCATAAATCTAATCGAAAGTCTCGCATGTACTCGGGACCAATGAAATGAGAAGACTTTCCATCGAAAACCGGATATAGAGCGTTGTGATGTTTCTAATTAAATACCTTCATGGATATACATCGCGTTATTGAAATTATGACATTTGTGGCTAAGCTTTGACTAGTGAAGGTTTCATCTGATTGCTCATATCAGAAATTGAGGAATCTCGAGTTCACGGATATATTCGTAGTAATAGTTTTTTTACGCGACGTATCTATGTGATCCCTAAATACCTGTGATTATAGCACGGTTCCGTATGTATTCAAAGTGCAATTGTCGGTGATTGGGCAAGACAGATTAGTTTTCTGTTCGTTGTACCACATTTTCAGATATTTATGATGTATTCGCATATTTATGATACGAGTATTTGCGTCCAGGTGACATTTCATCGACAGTGCAACGTTGCAAATGATATTTTTGAAAGGGCACTGCGCGCTAAATATGATGTGGTCTCAATATAAAGCTGAAGGTGTAAAAAATATTTGGCAGCAGCCATTTTCATCGAAGTCTCCGTATTCGAATAGCAGCTAAAGCAGACGTCTCAAACACGCGGCCCGCGA